>CAACVS010000066.1:82389-95983 GCA_900660405.1 Pseudo-nitzschia multistriata | reverse complement strand
CTTGTTGTGTGTAGATCCTTGCATTCCAATAATCACCAGCATTCTTCAATGTGGCAGTGCACTACCTTCCCAAAACACTTATTTGGGTCTTGTGCATACCTTAAAAACAAGGATGAAGGATATCCTTTCCTGCTAACATTTAGACTGGACACATGTAGTGAATTTAGTACTGATCCTACATAGATCCACTGGTATTGAGTCACTCTTTCAACTCCAAACAGTTCAATAAGCTAACCACAWCAGCTCCAGAAAGGCCTCTARTGAGATCCCCTTTGGGGATATGCTTGGTCATAGTGTTAAGAAGAGTGATATGTGGTGCCAGCATTGTTACACGATTAGAGCCCAGGGGGGTGCCGGTTCTCCATTAACAGCCAGTGTGGCCAAAATTGGCCAGTGGAGACTGACTACTGGTGCTGGTTAGAAAATATGCCAGATTTCTATCAAAAAACAACTCTAGACCACCAGACTATATGCCCACCARTTCAAGTTGATATAGTAATTACTCATAGATCCGTGGTGTCATTGGGAAGCCAAATGATGCTCTACTAGTGGCTTAGAACAAGTCAGCCAAAGTTACAGGTACTGAGGGGTCAAAAATTGTTAATTCTTGGTGTATTTTTTTCATTTAAAATTGTACAAGGTTGTGGTGATACATCATGTGACAGGCATTTTGCAGTACTATTTCTACACAGACCTACACAAAGAACAGTGCAATCTATAACACCCTCACCTTCAAYCTGTCAAAAAAACTATTTCAGTTGAACCATTTTCTATTTTGGAGTTTTTTTGGAGCTCACTTTTTGAGAATTCAGATTGGCAAAAAAATTGATATCTGGACACTGCTATTATCATGGAATAAAAATTGAAATTGAAATGGATTCCAAGAAGAGATTTCTCTTTCCTACTAGTAACATAAAATGTTTAATACTGGAGCACTCTCTAAGGCGCTTACTACTGGGATGCTAACTACTGGGCCTCTCCTCATAACCCCTTCACAGSCTCTAGAACTGAAACAGGAACTTTTTAACAGCTCTTTCCTCCTCAGTCATCCCTGCAAGGCAGATTAGAGCCTCATCTTGTTGTCTATCTCTCCCCCTTCCTAATGYAGTCTCCCTGATTGTGATATCTTCTTCCTTCAGCTTCTGCATTTGAACTTCATCAGAGTCCCTCCAGGAAGGCTCTGCAGGAGGGATATTCCTGACTTGCATCCACATACCAAATACACTGCCTTTCTTTACAGGGATCTTCTTCTGTTGTTTCCACTGGCACAACAGTTTGAGTGTTGAAATTGGAAGTGACTTGGCATCTTCCTCCTTCTTGTACACATCTTTTCCCTTTGATAGCAATTCCTCAATCACTCTGGTGGCCTTCGCATTCAACACACTACTACACTACTTGGGATTTCTTCTTTGCTACTTCTAGCTCCTTGACAAGCTGTTGTCACCACTTTCTTCTGCAATGATGTAGTCATCACTGTTTAGTGTATCACCTTTGGTCCTAATAAGATGCTCACTAGAGTATTTGATAGTAGTTCCAATTGCATTTTGCAGTTCTCTTGTCCCAGCTTTCCTCACTGGTGTTTTAGATGTTGACAGCCTTGGGACATATCTTTTGTAAATCTTTCCATTACATCCAGCATGACTGAGTACTTGGATTGCCACATCATTCACTCATTCCCATTCAACAAGYTTGGCCATCTGAGGATCAGCGATAATATCAATGCTACCATCTGGCAGCATAAGTWTTTTGTGAGCAACTTTCTAGTCATCAAGGCATTGTCTGGTAAACACCACAACCCCAATCCTGGCCCATACTGCCTTTGTCTTCTCAGCTGCACCAAAGGCTTTGTGAAATGGATCATGCTTGAGTAGTAAAGCAGGCTCATACCAATTTTTTCGTTTCTTAAAGACRAGCAGCAGAAAATCAGTCTGCCAGACTTTYCCCCATTTTTACAACGGTACAACATGACCTTTTCCAAATTTTGTCTGTAAATTCTTGATTTGAAAAGTCCATAGTAGTTTCTGTTGGTTGGTTGTTTCACACGCATTGTATTGGGCACACCAGGAAGAAGATAAAACCTTTTGCAMAGAGCTTCACCAGMAACTCTTCTTTGTATTTTCTTCCTGGACTGCTGTCCAAAATAAAAAGAACTTTCCACCCTGGAATATCAGCTGCATCTGGAAATGACAGCTTCATTACATTGTCTTTGATTTATTTCAAGAATTGTTCAGYGTTCATTCCAGMAGTTTTGTTGCAGTTGACAGTAATAACATTTTCAACTCATTCTTTGCGACCATAGACACCCTCTGTTTTTAGGACACCAACAATTAAAGCTGCATGGATCCACTTGTCTTCTTCTCYCTTTGCCATCAACTTCAGCTGGAAGTGCAGAACAAGAGGAAATATAGCTGCTCTTGTTTGTGCAATTAGCACCACAGGCAATATTCTTGCTGGCAGGCCCGGGTGCTCCACCTCCTGCAAGATAAGAGCAGCCATCTAAAGTCAATCCACTCTGTCAAGATTCACAATTTGATTCATCTGGTTTGGAAGGAAAACAAGTTCACCTTCACTGTCTTCACCATCCATTCTAGCACAAGCAAATCTAAGGTAAATGACCTTTTCACAAAGGGAATCAAACAAGAAGCTGTCAATCTTGTTATTGTACATTATCCATTGTGCCCGCCTTTCTTCCATCTTTGAATTACCCCTGACAATACTAATTTTTTTGCAAACAACTTTGTAGAATCATTTGAACAGAAAATAGTGGTCTTGCAGTACCATTGGTCCACTTTCAAGGCATGTAAGTAGCATTTGGAGTAGTTGTGGGTGTCTAGGTTGATCATTCATAGTATCTGAACAGCCAAGATTAACCACAGAAGYCATTGCTTTAATAAAAGTGGTCTCAATCTTTTCAGGCAGAACTGCCTTTTGCCCCTTTTTAGGAGGGGTATCTTCATACAATTTTGTACAGATCCAATGGCTGGTGTGTTGAAGGTGTTGTTGTTGTTCATCTTCTTGGTACCAAAATACAGCAAAAAACTCTTTTTAAATAACTATCCGGTCAATCAATCTGCAACTTCCAGATCCCCTTTCCCTTGATATAATGAATAGGTTTCATTGCTTGTTTGGTTTGGAACAAGCCAGAAATATGCTTGTTTTCCTTGTTGTAGTATAGCTTCTTGTTTTGTTGCAATTTTTTGTCGAGGATCTCGCTACTAGTACTACTACTTGTTGTAGTTACAGTGATGTTCCTCCAAAACCACTTGGTTATCAATCCGCAACTTCCAGATACCCTTCCCCTTGTTATTATGAAGAGATCCTTTATATGGATTRCATTGTTAGTAGAGGTTGAGATTTTGAACTGAAGGAGTGACAGGTCCCTATGCTGGACTGGAGGTTCCTCTTCTTGTGTTGTTCTTAGTAGTAATGAGATTTTTTCCAATTTTAGATGCAAAGAGAAATCAACAAGCCAGAAAAGGTTCTCCTCAGAATTCACATAGCAATGTGCACATGGTTGTGAAGAAAAAAGAAAACCCTTTCCAGCTCATTGAATTCTCAAATTCTGATTGGTGCTTTGGTAGCCTTAACAAGCAAGCAAAGCTGCTGACTCATAACCTGTTATAAATCGGACGCAATATATAACACCACAACCTCGTACGTACCAAGTACCAAATACGTTACGATCAGAACATTCATAACATGAGAACGAAAATTGAGTCGACAYCTTTCTTCGCTACGTATTCAAAACTGCTCGAATAGTACTGGTATAGTGCCATTTGAAAAAAGAGAATCGATATGATGTATTCAGACCCGCATACGAGTACTGTATTTCGCTTTGTTAAGCTTGTTTCGTAAGTCCTCCTTGTCTTCGAGATACGGTACGTTACTTCATCACTTCTTTCACAAACAGCACTGTAAGTGCTCTTGGGCTTATTTATTTGATTCGCTTTTTCAAGAGCTCATGCCTCAACGTTACTCCTGAGCGAAAAGAGATCACCTTTCTTCAGAGAACKTACGGTAYCTCGTACCTTACAGATGGAAAAAATATGCACGGTATGTACCTACCGTAGCAGCACCGAGCTGAATGAACGAGTTCTCATACAGTAAAGTAACAAATAAGTAACAGTACAAACACTTGTGGTACCCGCACTCGCATTGCGACCACATTTGCAGCCTCAGAGTTTCCACAACTTTCCCGAATTCAAATTCTTAATTCGTTATGGCAGAAGTGAACGCAAATAGCAACCCCACAAACATCGGGGGCGGTGCAATGGACGGCAGCAGTTTTGAGATAGAAAAACCCGCGAAAGCTGCTSACACTGAAAGTGTCGAAGAAGTTTCAAAATATCACTGGTTACATGCCCTTTATCACTCGGTCGTTGCTATGGTGGGTGGAGGAATTTTGGGATTCCCGTACGCGACCTCATTTTTCGGTTATGCTGGTGGTAAGTTTGTCGGATTAGCATTTCCTCAAACACTMTTTCAACGAAAACGAGATATTTAACAAACTTTCGTCTTCATGATATTTYCGCAGCGGCGATCTTTATCACCTTCTCCAGTGTGGCGACTTATTACTGCTCGTTTATATTAATTGACTTGCAAGAAATAGGGTGAGTCAGAGCCATGTATRCAAAATGACACTAACTACGAACCAAGGGGCCGTAATCTAACACAAACCGCTTTATGATTTTTAAAATATCAGTCAGGGAACGTACAGCGAAGTTGCCGATGCCGTAATGGGTGAAGGCTGGTCTCGATTCACGGTCCGACCAGCACAGTTTTTAGCTTTCTTCCCTACGGCTGCCGTTATGATGGTGATTGGGGGTACAGCCTTGCACGAGATCGATACTCTGGTTGACGGGAAAGAAACCCTTTCTATGAGACTCTGGCTGGTGATCGTAAGTTTCATAACAATCACGACGAAAACCAGAGTTTTGTTCTATGTTCTGTATCAGATGTRKGCATCATGCGTATGATCCCATTTCCGGTTCTACAATGGGTTCAACTAAACTATATTCTTTTGTTCAGGATGCTATCGCTGTTTTGCTCATGTCCATGTTGCCAGATCTGGATCGCGCCTGGTATGTTAGTGCGTTGGGTGCGCTCTCTATACTTGTRATCGTGCTGTATATTATTGTAGGAACAAGCATAGCAGTAGCACAGGGCGATTCCGAGACTGCCGACTTTGACCGACCACCAGAAAGCAGTGGCTCGAATGATCAATTATATAAAACAATGGCATCGTTTGGTGATTTTTTGTTTGGATTTGGTTTCAACGCGATCCTACCAGACATCCATGCCTCTTTGCACGAGAAAAGTGCTGAGAATTCAAGAAAGGATATGAAAAAGACTTTGACTGGAGCGTATTCCTTTGCRTATCCTGCATATRTGGTTGTCGCAATGGTTGGATATGCTGCATTTGGTTACAAAGTTCAAAGCAACATATTTTTGAGCATTGATGAGATCCTACCGAGGTCAGCCATGATCGTAATTTGGGCACTCCTCGCAATTAAAACTGCAACCGAAGCGGCTGTTTTCAATCAAGCCGCATTCACTTTGACGAGAGATGTATTAGGGTTGACACTGGACGAGGACCATGTCGATCACCATCCGAAGAACTGGAAGATTGATTATGTCATTCGCGTCATTTGGTGCATTCTAGCGGCAGTCGTGGCTATCTTTTTGCCATATGTAAGTGAAATATCATTTGTCGAACATTGCTTTTGTTCTTTGGCGAGTAACCACTCTCACTGCCATGCAACTTCTGATCGATTGTTTTACAAAATCTCAATCTTTTCTCTAAAAACTCATCCTCTGTCCAACACGTCATCTGCAACTATAGTTTAGCGATCTCACTTCAGTCACCGCGGCACTTAGCATTACTCCAACCTCCCTCATTTTTCCAATTATCATGTGGAATAGAAAGCACGGAGACACGGCGCCGAAATGGCGAATTTGGTTTCATCATAGCTTCAGCTTGACATTTATTGTAATTGGTGTAGTCGCTCTCGTCGGCGCGACTGGCGATATCGTACTAAATATTCAAAGTGGTAACTCTAGTTAACATTGCCAATCACCAAGGAAAGAATACCACTTTTTGATCCTTTCACTAGCGACTGTGATCATGGTTGCGAAAGTGTTAAGGAAAATACATCTGCGACAGCGCCATAACCTCAAGAACCAGTATCCAAGCTGTTTCTACCGAGTGACGTGGTTGTGAATCCAGGAAGCATTCGAATGAAGTGATTAGTCGATTAAAATATACCGTAGTTCTCAGTCTTCGTAGTATGTCTGACCCCCTCAATAATGAGAGTGTGCTGAGTGCCAACTAGAGGTATCTGAAGTGCTAGATCGTTCGGAGGAAATAACTAGGCATGATTATTGTGAGGGATCTAGTCGGTGGCTACGATTGGGAGGATTGTTCGGAACCTTAACAGCTATTCCGGAAGGCTTATTTTTGAATACTTCACGACCAAAACGAAGCAATCAATACTCTGCCTTAAATCAAAGCACCCACGCGACTGTGTCATTTCAAAAACAGAGGAATACGCCGAACGCTAGAGAGACTAGAATTGTTAAACAAGAACGTAGTTTATGAAGCTTTGGTTCTCGAACAACTGCTCCGTGTCAATTTCACAGAACACACCAGTCGTGACATATTCCTCGAAGGATCTGTCGTGCTCGGCTCTAATGGGTGACGTCCAAGAAACACCGTGTTCTAATCCGAGGACAAGCCTTCGTTCGGACTGGCTCGAAAACAACAAATGACTAGTTGCCATCGAGGACCGAAAAAGGACAGCGCGCGAATCGGGCGGTGTCGTTGAGACCGACGATCGGTGCTCCGAATTGCGTTTGCCCAAAAGCAGCATTTGTTGGAGCAAAAAGTTCCACGACACATCCTTCAATCGYTCCAGCGTTGCGCGGCCCATGCATCGCTTCAGGCCGCTCGTTTGGTTCGTCCTTTCTTGCTTTCGAAACCACCGGGCCACGATCGYGGAAGGGACTTGCAGCGCCGTCGGTGCGTTCCTAATTTTCCGCCCCTTGCGCTCCGCCATTTGTTTGATTCGGTGCATGTCTTGTTTGGAMAGGAAAGTATGCTGGGGCGAATCGTTCACTCGTTTCCGAAAGTTGCCGTCGTCCGTATTCTCGCTTAGATATATGCAGGTGTTCGATGCCGTCGGAAGCATTTGACAAACAAAATCTGCGAACAAATTGTTCCGCTTGACCGTCTTGGTCTTGGTGTAGTTGAGAACATTCACGYCATCGTCCCAATGCAGCTGCTGTTGGTGCATGTCAAAAACATCGACTCTGTCGTGCAATTCGGCTTTCGATGACCATTGAGAATACGACCAAATGGATCCATGAGAGGTTGGCAATGCCTCACGCTCGTTTCCTTTCGTAGGATTTGGGAAGCGCTGTGTGTATGATGTATGCGTTACGTTCGGATCTATGTATTGGGTAATATTGTGCAGGAACCATTCCACGTATTCGATTATTCCTGGGATATAGCCTTTGTAGGGATAGAGAACTTTGGTACCATTCTGGAAGGTTATACCATGTTCGTCTTGTTTCCGTGGATTCATTTGTGATGGACCAATCTGCGTCAAATACTTGTGGTATTCGGCCCAATAAGAAGGGAGCCACTGGAAGAAATGCCGATACGTTACAACGATCTTGACGTTGAAACCAAAAAAAGGTTCCTCGTTGATTGCATCTCCGCCCCCACTAGAGGAATYGTACGACGACAAGAACAGTTCTCGGAATAATCGCTTCCAGTACTTCGCACTGTTTGAGAATTCGGACGACAGGATTTCCGAAGAAACTACCACGTTGTGTTTGTTCCGTTGGTGGCTCCGCAAGACGTCCGTGAATTCTTTCAGGGGCCGACCYGACCAGAGGAAATCTTTTACACGAAACATCGTCACCGATGTGGTGTTGTTGTGGGTGTCAGCGGCTATTGAGGGGGACGAGTCGAGGGCAGAGGTTTTGTTTCTGCTTCCACCCACGCGCACGATGTCTGAGAGAACACATCCGATGAAGTAAACGTTGTCCTCGGATGCCAATCGTGTTGCGACTTCTCGGAATCCGTGCTGAATGGTGGTTGTTCCCGTCTTTGGTGGACCCACGTGCAAAACCATCCAGGGGCGATCGCCACCGGACGAATCGACGTCGTCGCTCCTTGTGTCGTGGCCGCGAATCCGAGACGGAGAAGTCTCGGCGTCCGCAATGGATGCGTCGTCGCCGTTCTCCCTCACAAAAAAAGTGCGGTCTTGGAAATTGCTGAYTTCGTTGTACAAGAAAGCAACGAGGCTAAAAACAAGGGATGTCACGAAGCTGAGCCAGATCCGGTTACGGGTTTTGTTGGTCGGGATCATCGTCGTTGCGTTCTGCTCRTGAAAGTGAACAAGCTATTCTCTCAGGGCAGACCATTGGTACTTGCAAGTGGTGACAAGACAACACCGGTCTTTTCGCCCTAGATAATCACAGTAACATATGGTATATCAATGCACAATTCGCAATGTGCTTGCTCTCGACTGATGGACAGGTGTAATCGATCTTCGAAGCAATGGTTAATGTTTATGATCACGAGTATGGGTACGATAAATCTCTTTTTTCCCTTTTTCCCCGTGAGGTACCGGTATCGCATTGAACAACACGATACGGTAATAGTAGTACGTGCATACGTACCTGTACGTACGTATGTACTGTAGGTTTTTCTTGTGAAAATGTGATGATTACAAGTGTTGTACCATATGTAGTACATATATCTTGTTGTCCTATTATCCTACACCCTGAGAGAGTTGTCTCGGAAGTCTTCGTACCGTACGTACCGTACCATACTGTACGCAGGGGTCATAAATTTATGACCCCTGACTGTACAGTACGTACCTTAAGGTACAAAATGTATTTGACACTGACATATGAGCTGGGGCAACGGACGCATAATCGTACGTCAATAGGCTACTCGTACGTACCGTACCGTACGGTACACCGAGCGACGGGATTGGATATGATGTCATACAGTACGGTACGTACGCTACGGTAACATGCGAGATATKTACGTACCGTACTAGACGAGACCTTTTCGCACGATACCTACGGTATCGGCGACGCTATGGTACGGCAAGTTTGGTCTTCAGTACAATATTTTTTTCGGTTCTCGAAGCGAAGATCCAAAAAGATTTTTTGGTACCGTACGGTACTNGACTGATGGACAGGTGTAATCGATCTTCGAAGCAATGGTTAATGTTTATGATCACGAGTATGGGTACGATAAATCTCTTTTTTCCCTTTTTCCCCCGTGAGGTACCGGTATCGCATTGAACAACACGATACGGTAATAGTAGTACGTGCATACGTACCGGTACGTACGTACGTACTGTAGGTTTTTCTTGTGAAAATGTGATGATTACATGTGTTGTACCATATGTACCATATGTAGTACATATATCTTGTTGTCCTATTATCCTACACCCTGAGAGAGTTGTCTCGGATGTCTTCGTACCGCACCGTACCATACTCTACGCAGGGGTCATAAATTTATGACCCCTGACTGTACTCGTACGTACCTGGAAGGTATCAAACAATATATCAACTAAAAATACAACCCTGTAGGACACAGTACATAATCTATGTAGATATACAAGGTGCACGAAGCATGCGCGGAGCACAAGAGTATCAGCGTGTTTGATGAGACGTACTCACACGATCACGCACAAGGCAAATTCTGTAGAAAAAAACCAAGTCGGGAGAGTAATTCTCGACAATCACGTCGATAACAACACTGATATCAGCACTCCTGTCAGCTATCAACATGGTCCTCTTGTTGAGGCTAGCAAAATACAGTTAACATATACACAGTACACTATATTTTTATGCTTTTTTTCGATATAAGGGGGGGACAAGTAGTAAGGAAAGAAGACACGCAACAAAGAACAAAGCGTCGACGTGTCGACGGTTGAGAAGCAGCGTCGACGCGTCGACGGTTAAGAAGCAGCAACGACAGCACCAGTAGCCGGCGGCGGTCCACGAAGCATGTGGTGTCCCCCACTAGCTTCATGGGGAGCCATGGCTCTAAGGATATAGGAGACCTTCTTGGTTGGACCACCATACACTGTATAGATTCGTCTAACAGCAGTTTCAGAAGAAGCGCCAGCACGAATCAGCCTCTCCATGCACCTCCAGAACTTCAGTCTCCTGCAATACTTGCTCTTCACTCTACCACGCTCAGCAGCAGTGAAATCCTTAGCAGGCTTATTAAGACCAACACCGACTTCCCATTCATTCCAAAGGACATAAAGATCATGAGGACACTTAGTCAGCTCGGCGTTTCCACTGGCTTCCGACGCGCCACTGTTCAATGCACGAGGGGCCCGGCCGGGCCTCCTTCTTACGATTGGTGTCATTGCAGCTCTTTGGGACAGCTCAATCGCTCGATTGAGCTTTTGGTTGAACTTAGCTTCACTTGCAATCTGTCGATTCTTGATTTCATTCACTTCATTGGCTGTAGCAAACAGCTTTGAGAACATTGCATGATTCCATTGCAACTGAGTCCGTCGAATCCCAACAGCAGTCCCTCCAGCAGCTCCAGGGGCTCCCCCTCCGAAATCCGGATCTGCAAGCTCATCAAAGTGAACTTGCCCACTGATCTCATTGGCAATCAGCTCAACACACTTGATAGGGTTCACATCACGATCCAACCTGTCAGCAACTGGAAGACTATAATTCAATTGAATCCAGGAACCAACGACGTCCCTCTTTACATCGTCGGAGACCAAGCCTTGCATGACGGGCTCACAACAGGCCCATAGCAATGCTTTGCCAAGGATTGCAGCCACTTCATTGCCAAATACATTAGCAATGTTAGGGGCTACAGAAGCAGCAAGCCACTCATCCGTGATTCCAGTACTTTCAGGCTTGTACAGACAGATTCCTCCAAAGCAAAGCTTGCTTGCAATGTCGATATCAGGCCAGGCAAGCTGAGTGTCAGTGTACCTATCTTGCTGGCGTCGAGACTTCCATCGAGCTCTATAATCAACATTATCCCTGCATCCGCCAGACTGCCTTGCAAAGGTTGTGGCAAACTTCCTAAAGGAATGAGTCCCCAGCTTGCCTTCCGAATCAGGTCTTTCACGAATAAAGGCTTCATTATCAAAGACATAACGCTTGATGAATCGAGCATAAGCAGCCTTTCCTTTGTTAATCTCTTTCTCAATATCCCTTGCTTGAGATCTCCTGTCTGTTACTCCTTCAGTGAACAGCCATTGGCCTGCTGCACCGTCACCATCTTTGCACCACTTTTCAAGGAATAAAGCAAGCCCAAGCACCACACAAGTCCTATGATCCATCGATCCAAGCAGTATTTGTCTTGGGCAATCGCGTTCCTCCCTTACATTYTTAGACCATCTTAACTTTGCTGTAAGGAACTGGGGAAATTCAGCTGATCTCTCCAAGCTGTCTTTGCCCACATGCGCCATATCATCATTCCGACCTATCAAGTGGAACTGGAACTTAAGCATTGCAAGGAACCTCAGGCGATTGGTAATGGAACCATGATTTGCCATCAGTTCTAGTGTTTGCAAAAACTCATCCTTTGTAAGAGGCCTATCCATGCTGCTTGCTTGTCCAAGTCCTCTGGTTTCCTTCTTGACAACAGCTGCAATTAGGTCATTAACTTGCTGGGACTTGGTAGGATTCCCACTTCCAACACCACCAACAACAGTCCATTTATGCATCTTGTTTGGCATGAAGTATGATATGGCCTTCTTGTAATAGATTAAAGAAGTGGATCTACCATGAGTAGGATTATCATCAACACCTGGATCCTCCCGACCAAAAGCTTTCTTTGCAAAGAACTTGTAAATATGATCCGGTGTTAGAATACTCAGCTGCTCTGGTGTGAATATAGTATCATTCGGAAACCGATTATCGCCACCGCCATTGTCTCCTCCTCCATCCACTCTTCCATGTACATGATCCATTAACTCAAGTAGAATCTTATGATATCTCCCCCATTGCCCTGGCTGGTTCACATCTCTTGGAGGCGTTACAGCTCCTCCCCTTCTTTTCCGAGCCCGGAGACGTCGACGATTACGATTTGGTGTTCTTGCCATAGTGCTTGTTATGCGAGGAGCAGGATTGGGGTTTTTCTTGAACCAGCACTCCTTGTATGCCGCAACTGCTGCTCGTATGATGCGACTGCTCGTAGTAGTAGTATGAGACTGCTCGTACTGTTTTTCGATACTAGTAGTAGTTATTTGCTTGTTCTTGGTGCTTGGGGTTTTGCTTGAACCGGTGCTGCAAATTTTGTGAGCAAAAAATGCACCTCTCGTGACGTGAGTTGACTCACTCCTCGACAGGGGCTGTGCTGCTGTTTTTCGCTCCTTGTTCTTGGTTGAACCGGTAGTGCTAGTAGTAGTACTCGTATGCGAGGACTCGTCTGCTGTTACAGTATTTGCTTGTCTTGCTTGGGGTTTTGCTTGAACCGGTACTCGTAGTATGATGCGATACTCGTATGCGAGTATTGTTATTTTGTGAGCAAAAAATGCACCTCTCGTGAGTCAGCGGGGGGAGGGAGTTGCAAAATTGTTGCATAGTCAGTGTAATTTGGTCTGTCTTAAGCAACCAAAAGAGGTACGGATGGGACCACAGCAGAAAAGCTAATACGATTGCTGTGTAGAATCCCTACCACAAATCATGTAGCACCTGTAAGTACGGTGGTAAATGGGGTGGGTCTGAGTGACGTGTTATAGCCTACGTAAAATCCTACGTATTTTAAGTACCAGGGGACTCGTCCGACCGTTTTGAGATATCGGTTGCAAAAATTTGGTACCTGGAAGGTACCAAACAGAATATCAACCAAAAATGCAACCGTGTAGGACTTAGTACATAATATACGTAGGTGCACCAAGCCAGTGCGTGGTGGGTACTGTATCAGGGTGATTGATGAGAAGTACTCGCACTGTCACGCACAAGGCAAATTCTATGGAAAAAATGCAAGTCGGGAGAGTAATTCTCGACAATCACCACAATAACGAAAACACCGACAACACTGATACCAACACTCCTGTCAGCTAATAAGATGGTCCTCTTGCTGAGGATAACACAGCACAGTTAACATAGTAGTATACAGCCACTTGTTCTATTAGGGGGGACAAGTAGTTAGCAAATAAGGCGTCCGTATCAGCAACGAGCCTCCGTATCAGCATCCTCCGTATCAGCATCCTCCGTATCAGCGGCTCGTATCAGCGGCTCGTATCAGCGGCTCGTATCAGCATCCTCTGTATCACGAGCCTCCGTATCAGCATCCTCCGTATCAGTGAGACTCCTCCGTATCAGTGAGCCTCTTCTTCCGTATCAGTGGCTCGTATCAGCGGACTCGTATCAGCAACCTCCGTATCAGCCGACTCGTATTAGCGGACTCGTATCAGCGGAGGACTCGTATCAGCCAACTAGTATCGTAACAGCGACTCGTATCAGCGGATACCGTATCAGCGGATACCGTATCAGCGGATACCGTATCACCAGCGGACTCGTATCGTATCAGCGACTCGTATCAGCGGGACACCGTATCAGCGGCCACCGTATCAGCGGC
>CAACVS010000066.1:56581-77798 GCA_900660405.1 Pseudo-nitzschia multistriata | reverse complement strand
AGGGCTGTAAGAATTCTTCAAAGTTACTGGCTACCGCGCACTAAAGTTAGTGAAGTGCAGTGTAGTGCACCGTAGCCAACTCTTCAAGAAAGCAAAGCATGAATCCAATGACTGCTTCTTCTTGTGCAAGACCAGGTTGAAACCAAGAAGATGTTTTACTACAAAGATCTTCTCTGAAATTTGTGRACAGTTCTTGTGTTAGCAATACTACCAGTACTACCAATTGGGAATTGGCTGGTGGTGAGGTTTTACTACGGCGTGCTGGTGACATATTGTCTTGTTGGTGCTTGTTGTTGTGTAGTACTAGTACTACTAGTACTAGATGTGCTGCTGGTGATACAGTCATTGATTTTGGACCCTTATTTTGCGTGTAATGACTAGTTTGACTAAAAGAYGACTGAATTGTACTAAGTTTACAGTGCTTGAATTTTATTCCCATGAAGCACCAGTCTTGTGACCAAATTTTTTTGCGCCCATATGCTGCCTCTTGCTCCTCTACTGAGGGTAGTACAAGTCAAATTTTTAACCCCACAAGTCGTCATTACACAAAGAAAGATAGGCTAAAATCAATCCACAGAAACATACTAGGCTTGGCTACTAAAAAGTGTACGATCCAGTCATACATTAGTAGTAATTGTGTACATACAGCCCTGTTTAACTTTATATTATCCATAACGCCCTACTAGTAGTATACTAATCCCCCACATGACAATATATGTACTTAAATTCCCTTTCAGTTCATGCGCTTATCATTGATAAGCATCTGTTGGGTACCAAGATACAGCTCAAAGAAGTGTCAGTTCATGAATACGGTTAAGAAATAACACAGTGCGTGGAGAACAGGCCCACCTTCTTTGAGGACTACCTCTATCCATTGAACCTTTTCAGCRTCTACACATCAAACAAAATATTTATCAATGTTGACAATTTCACAATCCCAGTACCCATTTTTAGTTTCTTCAGAGATTAGGTGGTTTCAGTAGTTTCACCACACTTATGGGATGCATGATCTGTGGTGACTGAAGTGTCAATTTGCAGCTTATTGAATGTGTCTGTAAACTGAATACAACCTGGTGGATCATACTATATCACATCCATGTCGTCAACAAGTTCTGCCTGGAGTTCTTCTACCAAGAAACTACTAGGAGTAACACTTTCTTCATTAGTACTAGTAGTAGTTTCTGAAATTTCATGCCTCTCAAAATATTGCTGTGTAACTTGTTCTAGAGCATCATTTGGTCTTCATACATTGAAAGTGCTATGACAATTTTKAGAATTTTTCAGCAGTTTTTGATGACAGCRGTTCCTCAATTTTCCACTTTCTTGGCTTGCCATCATAGTAGTTTTGGCTTAGCATAAGTGACAGTGCTGAGAAAAGCATGATGGATAAAAAATATGCAAGTTACATTACTAACCATGGTTGTCCTGAATGCTGTGATGTTTGTTGTAGTAACATAAGTGTTAGTAGTAATGTTAGTATAATCAAGTCAATAAGCAATGTTCTCAAGRTTATAGCTTACAAACCTCTGAGTATTGCTACTAGTATATGCTGCCTTGATAGGGATGTCCTTGTCAAAAAGTTTTGGAATGACATCCTACTAGTACTCCACACTGGTGCTACTACAGTTCTMAAATATTGGAAGTATCAATGTACCTGTTCCATAGTAATGATAGTATCATTATGTGGACAAGCAATGTCCCCAAGGWTGTAGCTTGCAAACCTCTCAGTATTGYGAACTGTTGCCTTGACAACACCAGGTATGTTCCTTGTCACAAAGAAGGGTTGGAATGGCATCCTACTCCACAATGGTGCTACAGTTCTCAAACAATCAATGTATCAATTTATGTTCCCACYAGTCAGTATCCATACCCTCCACTGTTCTCATACAAGCTGACTTTCCTGGGAATTAGGAACCTCTTCAATTGAAATCTTGTTTTAATGWGTTGGAGCAAAGCAAGAATAAAGACATCCATTGTCACACTGTTTCCCATTAGGAGGCCTTACACCAAGCATTATGAACAAAGAGATCCAGACACTTTTTCTTGTCTCCATCCAAAACTTGTCCAACTTAAGCCACTCTTTCCCCCCCTCACCTTGAAGCTTTCCSATCCAATGCCACCAACACTTCCTTCTCATGATACTACTATCAGAGTTAATGAAAAACAATCTATAGGAGTATTCAAGATGCAATACCAATCTGATTGCTCAGTATTTTTCTCCATCATTRAGTACTAATTGTACTAAATAGCTACTGGTGATAATCAATCCTCAAGATATGCTGGTCTTTGATACACACTCCRAGAAGAGACAGCAATACTTTCAAYRATTCCATCATACCTTAGTATTACATCTGGTGTGAGTACCATATCACTTGTGCTCCTCCAGGAGTGCTGCCCCTCACAGCAACTAGTACTTCTACTAGCTAGTACAGTAGTAGTAGAAGCAATCTTCTCCCAGCAAGAACAAGAAGTGATGGTTCTACTAGTAGTAGTAGCAGCTTTCCTGCCATTGCCTCTGGTGCTAGTCCAAAGTGTTACATGTTTTAAAGTTAAAAATGTTAGTAACATTAACATTAGTATGCAATGCTCATATGCTTTTTTACCACTTCTGTTTTGATGCTTGAATGGCTTGTGACTAAATTTGTCACATCTTGAGAAGCTTCTCTTGTTGTTGGGTGCAATGGTATTGCCCAGCAGGTTATCACCATAGCTCTTTGTCTACTCCTAGCAGCAAGTCTTGGGAGGGATTGAGTTCTCTTTTGTCTTGATRTGACCAATTACAGTAATGACTGAATATCCAGGAAGTGCTGGGTTCTTAATTTTGGAATGACCAATAATGATAATTATTGAACATTCAAGTACTAGTAGTGATATTCTTGAGGGAATTKGATTCTCTTCCATTTTGGAATGACTGATGACAACAATGAGTCATTTTTTACTCTTGGGAGGATTTATGTTTTCTTTCACTTTGAAATGACCAATGACAGCAATGACTWATTTTTGAGTCTTAGGAGCAATTTGGTTTTCTTGAATTTTGTAATGACTGATGATGGCAATGACTGGTTTTTTAAGTCTTARAGGAATTGGGCTCTCTTAAATCTTGGAATGACCAATGTCARYGTTGACTGAACTTAAGTCTTGTTGGGAATCTTGAAATGACTGGTGCTTTAAGTGTTTTTTTCTGAACTCCTACTATTTAAATACAAATAATGATGCTAGAACCCAAATTTTGGCGAAATACTAKTCTAAGTAAATGAATGGTATCAACCTCAAAGAAGACCAAACTATGACAGTCATGGAGACTGTTTTGTAAACCATAATGTTATTCTGACCCCCAACTGGAACTATCGCTTACCATATTCTTGCACTGCGCTTCYAACGACCGTCGGATGTCCTTTGTTCGGGTCAGAGTTGATTCTAAGATTTCTTCGTCTCGCCGCAGTTCTTCCAGCGTTGTAAGGGACTCCCTCGCACCTTGCGACTTGAGATAGATTCCAAACCTGCCTTTGTCCTCGTCACTTTCGGTTGATGATTCAAGAATTATGTTTGAATCCATTCTGTCCTCCATCTCCGATTGATTGCGCTCTAAAAGTCTTATCAAAATATTCTTCTTTTCTATCAAGATTTGAATTCGATGGTGATTAATAGTCTTGCCATCGGGTGTTTTCGCTTGATCGTCTCTTCCACGAAAGCTACTTCTATAGCTCTTCTTGCCAGAATGTTCTTGGTTGCAGTGGCTGTCGTATTGACTCTCAATCAATGCTCCAAATACCACTTCTTCTCTTTCTTTATCTATTAACTGCCGAAGAGTTTCAAGTGATTTGCTTATAGGGGTATTGATTCCATAGCCACATATATCGGTGCGGGCTAGATGATACTCTAGGCTTTCAGCGTCTCTGGGAAAACAATCCACGATCAATTCACTGAACTTGCTTAAAAAAGAAGTCGTGAAAATAAATCCAGTCAACGCCATTACGGACCACACGATTACATTGTAAAAAAAAAGACCTTCGGATTGTAAATAGAAATCTCCCAGTCCAATGGTCAGAAGCGTAATATATGAAAACCAATATGAATCTCCAGTCWTGTAGGAAAATTCTGGAACTTGGACATTCCAATAATTTTGTATCTGGTAGGCAAGAAGTACGGAGTAGGCAGCAGTGATCAGTGCCCACGCCGGTGTCGAATATATTGGTCGCCGCAACCACCTCATGTTCAATCGAACGAGAACATCATCGGCGATAGTTGTCATAGTAAAAGAACACACAACCATGATCCCCCCAAAGGCAACAACAGATAACCATCCGAAAGCAAATACAAGTATGCGAGTTTCTACTGTGTTGGGAACAGAGTTTCCTATCGGACAATAATTGTCGGCGATTTAAAACATGAAATGATAAATGAGGAGATTCAGATGACAACATTTTTTAATCAATAGATTGTCTCTAGTATCAACAGTTCTTCTTACCGTATCCGAGGGCTTTTCAAGCAAAAATATATTGAACGAAAATGAATGGAAGAGAATGCAAGTGAGTTTTCTGGTGCATTCTTGCTCGTTCAAAGATTTTTTACCATATGCCTGATCACTTACTCGTCATCACTGTGAACCAGAACCAGGATGCAGATGCAGTATTGGCATAGCATCCCTTTCCAGCCGAAGCGTCTAATACTGATTGTTTCATTGCTTTCCACGTGCACTTCGAAAAATTTAGTCCATCGAAGACCATAGCGGTGGTATTTTCGTTGCAATTGAGTTCGGTCAGATAATGATGAAACAACTCTTTTTGGTTCTTGTTCCACTCTTGGGCAAAGTAGCGTTTTTGATTCGGGGTCTGACTCGCATTGATTTGTTCTTGTGTTGTTGCCTTGTAGAGATCCATGCTCCCGGAGTCCGAAATGTTCCAGCATCTAATCCAATTGAAAGTCAAATCTTGGCTATTTTGCTCACGGTTTGTTGCCTCGACCGTGAAATCTAATAGRCCAGTCACCAATTCACTAACGATATCACTGCATACGTCCATGACACCAAGAAGACTGTCTGACAAAGATGAAGAATTATGAGCAATATTGTTAGCACTGATCATCGTATTATGGATACCATCTGTCGACACACTGGCTTGAGAATCGCTGAAGATAGTCGAGTTGGTAAAGTTACTGAACTCTTCAAATGTAACGTTCGCATGGGATAAAAATATCGACTGAAATCGTAAAAAGAACATGTCGGCATTCGCCTGKTCAACRAACGAATGATTGCTTGCAATGCCGCTCGATTCCAACTCGCTCTTATCGATGGTGTCAGTGGAAATGTTGTTTTTCGTCTCGACTAGATTACCATAGTAACGCAAACATGCCGCGGGCAATTCCTTGATTGCATTCTTTGTTTTATTTACTGGTAGAATTTGCAGAAACCACTTTTCTCTCATTATGGAATCGTTATTCTCAATTTCGTGCGGAAACTCAAGTCTGCTGATTGCGTATCCTCCGAGAAACGTCACGAGCAGCAAACATGCAAATAAAAAGAAGCATTTGATGATTGCTACAAGCCGGGGCCATCGATCCAAAAAGACGTGAAAGCACGTGGAATCTCTTCGATACTTTGCCAAACGCTTTGACGATGTTCCAATTTTTCGATGCTTCATCGTGTTGGGGTCAGGGTAACCATAACCGGGAGCTTCCCTTGATCTCCCATAAATCTCCTCCTCTTGCGTTTCGTCCATGTTCAAAATTCCATTCTCATTATCCGCGGCAACAGAATTGTCGTGGCCAACGAGAWCGGACATTCTCGAATCGTCTCGTGCTCCACATCTACTTCGAGTTGAATCGTTATGTCTTGCGCATTCTCTYCACGTTGTACCGTACACCATCTCGAAAGCAACTCAAGCCCCATCATTTTTTGTTGTATTTCTGCTTTAACGCGTACCACTGAGAATTCGTAGCTATTTGAATTCCATTGGATGAAGCGGCTTCGAGTGGAATTTTCTACTGATAATTTTCTACTGATAAGCTGGCGAACGGCTTAAAAACAAGGGAAAGAAGTGAGAAAACCGCGGTCGTAATGTAGTGTTGATCTCCTCCCCACTCTGCCGTGAAAAACACTTTTCAGGCGACATTCCTCAGTGCGGTTGGTAGTTCGTGAAGTACGTAGGTATGGATGCCACGAACATGATTATTAAAAGTATTTTTTACAGTATTCGCTGGTTATGGATACTAACAACCTAAAGTATCGTACGTCGTACGGAATCCGTGTGTATTTCTTTACTTTCACTTGTGCTACGGTACGTATTACAAGCAGTATTTTCATTTGGTGTTTTCGGAAATTCCTGACGTGTGACGAATAATGTATGCATTCAGTATGCAAGAAACGGATACTGAGAAGGTACGTAGTGACTAGGCACGATGTATAAACAATTCTTAACGAGTGCGAGGTGTGATGTTATATGCTGTGTATTAGGTGTCGTCCGGCGCGATCTTTGTGTTGCCCTTGTTGCCCCCACCCCCGGTGTTTGTATGCGTCTGCGTGGYTGTGCGTGAAATGAGACGAATTCGATCGGCGCGTGCAAGAGATGGCCCGGCCCTTGCCACGGGCACAAGCGTGGATGACAAACCAATCTTTGTGCACCACAACACGAACTAATGAGAGAATGAAACGAATCCATCAGACCGATCGTCTTCCTGCCTACAACAACTCGTTCAGATCGTCGAGGGACAATCCACGATCCCTACCCCCCGAGCCGTTGATTCGGCCGTTGCGAGAACCACCATTRTAGCTCCCGTTCACGGTCGATCCACGCCCGGTTCGGGGATCCTCGCGTCCCCTCTGCATCGGTCCAACGCGTTGTCGGCTGTTGCCACGCTGGCTGTTGTTGCTCATCCTCGGATCCCTGCCAGTTYGGATGCGTTTCTTGCTGCTCGGTGTGTTTCCAGTTTCGAATCCGTAGGGGTCGTTCTTTTTCACGTCCTTGCCCTGTCGAAATCGTTCCATCGAGTCGTCCCGACGAATRTTGGGCCCGCCGTACTCGTCACCGCGGTAGTAGTCGCGTTCTCCATCCATGTCCCTCCGCCCGAGGCCTCTCCTCGGACTGTCCCTTCGGGAACGACCATTACCGTCGTACTCGTCGTATTGATCGTAGTAGTCATCGCCTCGGCGATCGATATATCTTTCGTCCCGGTTTCCCTGGCGATTGTCGAATCGGTTCGGCCCCCGATCGTATCCGTCTTCGACGAATCGATCGTCTCGATAATCATTGTACTGACCGTTGTTTGGTCTGATGGAGTATTGATCCCGATTGCCCCAGCTGCCGTCCTGGGTGTTGGGTCGACGGCGTGGAGAAACCCGATTGTTAATGTCATCGCCGTACCCGTTGCTGTACTGCCGGGTTCCTTTCACATCGTTTCCGTACAGAGACGCTTCGTTGTACAGTCCCTGGTTCGAGTCCCATTCCGGATTATACCGTCTMAGATGAGCACCAGACTTGACGTCTCGGCCATCGCGGCGGCGCTGGTTCTGGATCATCCGCTCCGGATCGGTGCTGTCGTTGGTAATGTCGTCGGGGTTATAGTATCCATCGGGTCGATCGTAAACGGGGTCGAACCGTCTGACCCGCTTCCCTTCGTGGTTGTAAAAGGACCCAGAGGAATCGTACGGGTCATCGTAATAGTACTCGTCGCCTCGTTGGTTGTCGTACTCGTTTCCGCCCCGCTGGTTGTAGTTGGGTCGATAGTTCATGAGACCTCCGCCACGATCCATCCGCCGATTGGAATCCCGGTAATCGAGATTGTAGTAATWCTGGTCCCCTCCCGGTGCTYCTCCGCGTCCCCCCGATCGTCTACGGTTGTCCATTACGTTTCCATTGCGCGAATAGTATTCGTCGTCACCGTCGATAGTGTTGTAGCCGTTGAAATTKCCAGAGCTGTAATCGTTGTTGTAGTAGGCACTATCATATGGTACATTGCCCCCACCTACATTGTTTCGTCCGTACTCGTAATTGAAGGGCCCACGAACGGCGGGTGCCGAGACGTAATCACCGGGAGGAATGGGTCTAAAACCAGTGGAAGGAACCGAGGAAGACGCGTAGCTATTGTTGCCTCCAGAGTTGTAACCCGGGCCGTTCTGGACGTTGTAATTGTTAGGATCTTTCCAATATCCGTCCCGCGAATCTTGGCGGTAGCCACCCCGTGCGTAGTTGTCATTGGGTGGTCTCGATTCGAAACGGGAATTATTGTCGGGGGCAAACTGGGAAAAGGAATCGTCCATCATTCTTCCACTTCGTCCGGCGGTGTTCGAATCCCGGCGGTTCTGGAATTGCAAGGAACGACCATCTTGCGAAAGATTGGCTCCGTTGACCGAACCGAGCCCTCCAACCGTGTTGAAGCGGTTGCTACCACGGGGAGTATTGTTTCGAGAGGATGGCTGCTGGCGCAAACGGTCATTGTTGCCGTAGTAACCATCCCGGTTTCGATTGTTTCGGTTGTTCCGATCGTTGTAATTATCGTTGTAGTCGTCGTAATTGTTGTTGTTGTAGTTTCCGGATCGCCGACGATTGTTGCCGCCCTTTCCGGGGCCCCCGTTTTGCATATAATTGGCCATCGAAAGGGCGGGTGAYGCCAGGGGCCGCGAGTGGGATCTGCGGTTCCCCCAGCCATTTCTCTTGTGCCCCCCCACAAACAGGTTGTTGTACTTCCATACTTGTGTCGGCGGGGAAGAAGCCATCATAGAAAGCGAGCTACCGGGGAACCTGCGACTACCGAAAGAGGATGGTGCGTACGCACCTGTGTAGTACTCGTAGCCGTGATCGTCGGCATAGTSGTGAGAATACGGGACGGCCGAGTCGGAATCGATGGGCAACAAAGGCGAGTAGGAAAAACCATCGTCGTCGTTGTCGAAAAACCTTCCCCGCGAATAGGACTCTGAATTCAGGCTAGCCCCTGGGATTGTCACGGTGCCAAAGCTTCCTTGCAAGTCCAGATCCCATTGGTTTCTCACGTTCGTAGGATCCGAGGCAAGCGGAACACTCAATCCATGGACAACTCCTCGAGGGACAGAAAACGCGCAGAAGAAGAGGGTAGTGGCAGTGGCCAAAGAGATGCTGCTCGTGCTATTGTTAGACATTTTTACCATCTTGCGATCTTGACTAGGGCGGTTCTTCCTCARTTGGAAACAGAATTCAAGGCCGGTGGAATCTAAAGGAAATAGGTTGACACACTCTTCGTTCGAAAAAGTCTCGCTAAAACAGATTGTTTGTCGGCAAAGATCTACTTCTACTTGGTCGGATCTTTCTGAATTGTTCGATGATAAATTCAATCACTCGCGGTCGYCTCTTGTGTCTTMGATAGGAGCGAGTGTTATAGCTTGTTGGCTATAGGTTTGATGGGTTGATTGACAACAGCACTTCGACGCAGTTGTTGTTCACTGAACGTGTGTTTGTTGTGTCAACAGATTTGTTGACTCAAGATTCAATTCTCACAACCTTTATTTCAGTTGCGCACAATGCACTTCGTACATAACGYAATGACTGTCTCGGCATTCCCTCTTTTGAATCAACCCGCCTCTCCAAAATCTCATAGTAGGTTTCCGTGCCTCCCTTGCGCGCTCGCTCAATACGAATAATTAGTGAGCGGGGGAAAATGCGCAGATGTTTTGGCAACGTCAGCATCTCCGAACGAGGACGGAATCATCGAATCATAGAGTGTCAGATCCCTAAAAACAAAAAATAGTTCGTACGGGAAAGCAGAGAAGAATTCTCTAGACACTCTGCAAGGATATCGCGGGGTTTTTGGACTTCGATTTTTCGCGCGAATTTTGGAAGGCTAAATTGCGAGTCCAGGCTTTCGTAACGGACGAATAGATACTACCGTAGCATACGCAAAGTATGTTCATGTTCTGCGGAAACTCAAATTTGAGTACGCACGAACGAGCAGTTGTCGTAGTACGAGTACGTCTACTAGTACGTACTTCGTACGTAGTAGAMGTATCAACGATGATATTCTTTTTCTCTATTTCATACGTACTTTCATACCGGTAGGTAGCTATGTGACGAAGCACCTAAGGTACCCGTCCATTTTGTGTCAGCTACTGTACCTAGCTTTGCTTTTTCTTTTGACTAGAACAACAATGGTGAAAACCAGTGATTGAAAACATTTTTTGAGAAACAAAATCAGCTATTCTAATTTTAACATGCTCAGCCACTCCTTCGTGCAAAGTTCATTCTTCTAGTGCTAGGGAGAGYTTGGACAATTCTAGAGTACAACCAAGATTTGATGCATTCATTCTTCATTCGTCGGAAGYAGAGAATCCCTCTTTGAGATGATATGCTACAAACTTYGAGTTTTGTCTTTCGAGATCCGGTGTCATCCATTCCTAATCGACGAACGCGCCGTTTATGCCGCTACCGCTTCGCTTGTGTCTTTCTCTTCTGCTACTTCAGCTATTGGCTCTCCAGCGAGCACGGCTGCCGTCCTGGCTTCGACCTCGTCGCAGAATGTCACGAGGGCTGGAAGCACGGTTTCGTTCCAGTATTTTTCGTTGCGTTTGACACGGATGATGAAGTAGTTCCTGCCCCGGTTTTTGCGGGCGTTTGTGTTGCGCGCAGCGGCCGCCGCCGCCTGTTTTTTGCGCTTCTTGGCGCTCTTTCCCTTTCGCTTGTTCTTCTTGCCGCCACCGCCACCCCCAGTGCCGCCGGAGGGAGGAATGAACAGCATCAGGTCGCACCACTCCTTGTCGCAGATGGCCATCTGGCCCTGGATCTGGTCGTAGAATCGTTTGGGGCASCCGTGAAATTCTGGCAGCGAGCCCTTGTGACGTCTCCCCCACAGAGACTTGATTTCTAGCAGCCCGACGGAGGTCTGGCTCTCAGTAGCATMGGAATCCCTAGATTCCTCCGTCACCATTCCGTCCGGGGACGCACCAAAGATATAGGTTTTCTTGGTSGCCGGATCGGTGTGCCTGAGTAGATGCATCCCCGTCTCTACGACACGATTGTTCTGATATCCACCCTCGACATCATCTCCGTCGCCGTCGTTGTTGTCCCTAGTCATGACATCGGAGTACTGAGCGAATGCCAGGGGTTCCATTCGGATCCCCCATGCACACGCCTTGGAATTCGACTTCGAATTATTTTCGGCCGTTCCGGTGGGATCCTCTTTGTCGAGGGCAATGGCCCCATCAATGTCGCTGGAATCTTTTTCGAGGTCGGCGACTCGGGCCTTTGTTTTGTCTTGCAGCAGCTTCTCTCGGCTCGTGAAATAGTTTGTTCCCAAAACTACGCTCAGCTGGGAAGCCGAGACGTCGACCAGATTTTTGCGCATGGCCATCCACAGCTCGAAGTCGCTGGTTTGGTGGAGGTCGCGTGGGTCGATAACGACGAYGTCACCGGGAGAAGAATCATCCGGGCAGAGACGGAGCTCGACGCGGACGTCGCTGTCGTCTCCGGAGTCGTCGGGGTCAACAAGTTTGATGGATGATACGGATACAAAGGGAACCACTGGATCCGGAAGGTCTTCCTCCTTTGGGACGTTCTCAAAKATGGCGGAACTGCTGTTCTCGTCGCCATTGGTGCCGGCGTTGTYGGTGCCGGCGTTGCTGTTTCGTATTCGTTGCTTTCGACGACGACGGTTCATGCTGTTCCCCCCCGCTTGCTCTTTCATCAAAAGCGTAGAGGAATTKTCTGTTTCCGTACCGACGGCCGTTGAACTTTGGAACAGCGATGATATGGTTGGGGTCCTGTCGTTGCTCTCTGTTGATCGCGATGACAGACCATGCGAGTGCTGGGAGGGAGACAGAGAAAACGACGAAGCTCGGGGAAGGACGAGCAAGGCAAGGCAAATCGTACCTAGAACGAAGGTCGTGGCGACAATATGAAAGGATGCCGTCGGCGTTGATATCGAAGGATCCGAGCGCGAGGCTGTCGTCGAAGACGTCGGTGCGGGCATTGTCGTGCTCTTGTTAATTTCACCAGTGCTCGAATTTCTTGTTCCGCTCGCAAGTTTCCGGCATGCGGCGATGTCAGATTGCTTGATCGATGGGTAGAATGCAAAACGACAATGGGAGGTACCGGTACAAGTGCTGCCCAATGTGATGTCCATCGGGATGTGATAACGGTCTACTCAAAAAACGTACTGTATGAGATGTTCGGAACGTACGCACCTGGGTACCTGGTACTGTGTACGATAACCCCCCAAAAAAGAAAGAAACTCAATTCCAAGGAAAACTGAAGATGCTTGGTGATGGGTTCCGGATGATGACAGACTGAAYATTCCACGACTCAATTTTCTCTTCCGATCGTGCTAACTCTCTTTCATCGAAGAGCACGATCCAAACTTCTGTACTAGATATCGCTAACTAACATGTTAAGGATCACACTCCCTACTCCCTACTATGAGTAGCGTACCAGTACGTACTCGTCCAGTAATGATTTACGTTGCGGATGCGGTACCCTAGATCGCAATCGTTCCCAGGTTCCCCGAAAATACTGTACCGTAGCGTACGTGCGATATGTTGCGAATACTCATCGGCTAAGCAACGGAAGCATTTAAAAAATAAACGAAGTCTGCCCATTCTATTCAATATCAACAATCTGGTGTTCGCACTTGACAAGGAAAGATTCAGATAATCAGTGACATTGCGACCTATGTGCCCGGTCGGATTCAGAACCCACTGATCAAAGAATTGGCTCTTTTAAAGACAAGCGAAAAAACGAARCACGCGAAGGAAAAAGAGGACATTGACTGTTCTGGAGCAAAAAGCCAGRAAGTAAAATGTCGGAGACGCGAAGCATGTCGGACGACGAACTGGAGATGTTGCAAGTTCAGGCACGAAAATTGACCGCCCTGGACCTGAAGAAGCAAGCACTAGCTGCTAAACAAAGCAACCACGTCGGAGATGCTCTGGAGCTTCTGAAGCAAGCGAAGAAAATCGAACAGGAAGGGGACGACGAGGAGGAGGAAGACGAGCAGCCCTTCTCCAGCACGCTGCCAATATTTTGGAAAAAGGTTGCTATTTTGTGCAAACAAGCGGGAGACATAGATCGTGCGAAACAAGCGTTGATGCACTCGAAAGCATTGGAATCGGGGCTAGAAGCAGAAGAAGAAATCCAAGCAGAGGAAAACGGAACGGAAATGCCAGAACCACAATCTGAGCCAACGAGTGAGCCCGAGCCGACCGAACATGTTGCTAGCGGGAAAAGTGACGCTCCACCTCCTACCTATGAAAATGTTGGAAGTTTTACACCGCCATCGCCACCATCGTATGATAACGTTCAAAGCAAAGAAGACGAGGAAGAGGCAGTGGACGAGGAAGAGGAAGCTATGCTTGCCGAATTAGTAGGTGGAGGAGAAAAGAGCGAGAAAACGATRGAAACTGTAGAAGCTCCAGCAACTCAAAGCTCGGCAAATAGCAACGATGACGATTCTGATTCCCATGSTTCGGGAGGAAATGAAATGACCTTCACGGACAACGAATTGATGGACGAGGAAATGATGACAGARTTTCGTTTGGGTGGAGTCAAGGGAATACCAACCCAAGAAGAATACGCTGCGAAGGTCCTTGCCTATAAGAAGCTCGCCTTGAAGAGCAAGCAGGAAGGCGACATTCCAAAAGCGACCCAAAATCTACGCGCGGCAAAACAATTGGAAAAGGTTGCCACCGCACTCAAAAACATGGAAGACGGATTGGGATTGAGAATCCACGAGGATTCTCATGGCTGGATGGAAACATTGAATCCGGAAGAAAGCGATTTGTTGGGTGAACTGTTTGCGKCATCACCAGCGAACAATGAAGCAGGTGGTAACGAAGAAGATGGCAAGCCAACGGATCGATTGACACTGGACGACTTGGAAGACATGGACGACGATAACGATGTGATTGAGCTGGTCGAGATGATGGGACCGGATGCCTTGCCCACGGTAGAAGAAGTTACGGAGAAAATCAATGAACACAAGCAACAAGCCCTGCAGTACAAACAGGAGGGGAATATTGAGTTGGCAAAATCGAGTTTGTTGCAATCCAAAAARGCAAAATTACATGCAATGAGACTGGCAGAAATTTATCGAAAACTCGAACAACGTAAATCGAACGGAGCAGACCATGACGGCRATGGGGRAAATGAACAATCCATCAGCATGGAGGCATTGGAGTCATTGGTAGATGGCAACAAGAAGCCCGATGAGCCGGCTCCAAAACAGTCACCTCCAGAACCGTCAAAGGACCCGTGGCTACTGAAGCCATCCAGTGAAATCAAAGCGGAAGTGATTCGGTTGAAAAACGAGAAACAAGTAAAAGAAGCGACGCGTCTGTTGCAACTTTTTAAGCAAAAACTAGCGGAGGAACAAAGGCAAGTCGAGCTTGTAAAGTGCTCTAAACTTACCGACACAATCCAGAAGCGCATAGATGTATCCGAAACTCAACGCAGATTGTGGCAGTATTACCAGTGGTTTGGAACTGAACCCGCTGTCGGTTGCAGCCAACGCAAGGAATGGACCGAATTCGAGGGRGAGTGTCAAAAAGCCRTTCATTTCATCAATACAGAGGGATCAGACTCTGTCCAATTGGGTCCGCGAGGGCATGAAACAAAACGGAACGAGGGATGTGATGGTCAGTCTGAAGACAGCAAAAACAAAGCTGTCGCCAAGAAATTGTACATGTTGGAAGRCGATATACTTTCTTTGGTTGAGACCTGCACGAATACGGGGAAGAGCGCAGCTTCATCTAATAGTTCTGACGATGCTAGTACATCAAACTACCTTGCGAACAATTCGTTGGAGGTTGCAATTATGGGACTTTTCGAGATGGATAAAAATGAGAAGCTACAAAAGATACTGAGTAAGCAGCCCAAGAGCAAGAAGGCTGACTTTGATTGTCCAGATTTGAGGATAAGTAGCAAGCTACAACTTCCCATTCATCCGGAAGATCCAAGCAAACCCGTATTTATGAATTTCGATCCTACAGGTTTGTCGCTGAAGCGAAGATCATCCGCAAGAGTTTCGGGAAAGGTTTCCGCACTACAGTTCAAATACGACTTTGATCCKTCTAGCAAGTCGTGTAGACAACAAATCGGCCTTCCGAGGAAAGATCCGAAACAAGAAAGGATACTTCTGCGAAGAATGGAAACTAAAACCATCCAGTTAAGTGTTTACTATCTTCACAATCAACAAAAGCGTCAACAAGCTGCAGCTAGAAAAGAAGCAGCAGAAAGRAAGAAATCATCGTGGTTTTTCAGCCGTGGRGGGAGCGAACCGCAAGCGGTSGAAGACGAAGCAGGAGAAGGTGACGCGAAGGATATTTTTCTTGGGAAGGTAAGYAACCGAAGCAATCGCTTTTGCCATCAGTCAGTGGGTTCCTGAAGGTACATTATGTTCCTTTTCTGGCTCTAAAATTTACCCAACAAATTCCGGATTGCATTTGCACAGGTCACTATTGAGTTGAAGCAGCTACTATCACGAGGATGCATCGCTGGAGACTTTCCTATCATGGTCAACTCAAAAGAAATTGGTGGTGTCCTTCGAGTGTGTTTGAGAACAAGACCGATCTTGGATCCAGATCGATACGATGGGGTTCCTGTGGTAGCTGTCGATGGGGGRTCCATTTCTCCCTCCATTAAAACCTACAAAAAAGGACTTGCGTTCGTCTTCAAGAATAAGGATGACGAAAACACCAGTATCGAAGCAATTAAACAAGAAAGTTCATGAAGTTAGGTCGAACTTTCAGATTTACAGCAACCTACGAAAAAGAATAGGATTTTTGCCTCTACTTTTCAATGTAGTATCATTTCTGGAAATCAAATTCATGTCTTTTGTACCTTTTCAGTTGCCTTCGACGATTTGAATAGCCTATTTCCCCGTCACAATTGCATTTGCGAAGTCAAACTTTTTATTRTTTGTTCATTGCAAACAAAAATTTCAATAGTTGTTTTCCAACAAAAACAACCCTAGGTAAATGAAAGAAAAATAGCAACCTATGAAAATGAWTGCATTCATTGAGACTTCCGCTTGAAATCCCTGGTCTCCGCATTACAGTCTCGCGTTCGTTTGTTYCCGTTTGTTGCCAGTCGGAGTTGGGGGCACTGCGTACCTACMCTTGCGTCATCTTTGGTGTTTCCTGGTTSAATGTCAGAAGGGGAACTTATCACTGCCGTAGTTCTACCCGAGTCGTGCTTCGATCGCTGAATCGCGATTGTGATATTCCGGCGGATCAAAAAAAATATAGCATCCGCAGCTTGAATTTGCGAATCTTTCGACCAAGCATTGTTCCAAAATCGACGATTGATGCGTTCCAAGACCACAGCCCATAACGATAGCGGAACAAACTCACCACTAGGGTATTTTTCGTGATTTCCAGAAGAGARCAAAAGAACACGTCCAGATTCATTAATGGTCAACAAATGACGTATCTGTTTCTCGTGGATGGTCCGTTTCCACACATTTTGTTTCTTGTAGCATCCAAAGGTTATGCTTTTCAACATTGGATATCGATTGAGAACCTCAACCATCGCTTGAGCTGATCTCGATGAAATTTCGTAGTTTCCTGATAACCGCAATAGTCGTAGAGAAATGTTTGGCGATGCCGAAGAAATCAATGATCCAGCTTTTGAAGTTATCGAAGATGATTTTGATGAAGTTGCTTTGTCAAGGGTTACCGAACATGGCAGTATGTGCGATGCACCAGCAAATCTCGYGAAACCATCGTCCGTGACGCCACTRGAATCTAAATCYAACTCTTTTAATCCAACCAAACAGTTCGAAACGAATCGACCGAGGCATTCCAAATTGACAACTCCTTCCTCGTTTCTTCCGCCCAGATGGGTATTGCCATTCAGTCGCAACTGTTTCAGTGTTTTGTTGGTGCGTAGTTTGCTAKAATCGACAGCTAGTGCAATATCCGTTGCCGTTTCGTCATARTTTCCCTGATCMCCCTTATTCTCCATCAGCTGCGTCCAAGAACGCAATTGCAAAGAATTAGAAAGAGTGTCGATGTTGTCGTTTTCAATATTGTTCGAAATTTCAAGGGATTCCAAGGAACAGGAGCACAGTGCATTCGGTGTTGATTTTGAATCCAAATTCAGTAACCAAGTACCCAGGGCTTTGAGCGATAGTTCGCCGCATCTATTCGAGGATATGTTCAATTTCGACAAACTACTTTTCATAATGCCATGAGATGGAGAAGGAAGCGTTCCGCAGTTGTTTCGAATTGTTGTCGTCATCAATGACCGCACAACGAGTTCTAATTGCTCATCGGTCAAATCACAGCGCACCAAACTCAATTCGCGAAGGTATTTTCTAGAAGCCGACAATCCTGTTGATAAATCTCGGGCAATCTTGCTATTATGATCGATGTCTTGATTTTGATTGAGTTGCATTTGCTGCGATAGTAATGCGAGAGATTCAGATAGTTCATGGACTGCTTCATCCTCCAGAAATGCAACATTTACGAAAGACAAAGTCTCCAGACCACCAGATCTGGACGAAAGAATTACCTCTCGTAGAAGTTTCATGTCTTCCCTCGTTACACGAAAATGCGATAGTGAAAACCCCCTCAAGTTGGTGTCGCTCTTGACGTTTCCATTGCCGATTTTGTTCTGACATCCGCCGAATGGCTGAAGCGATGGCTGGACATACTGTTGAAGTTCCAATGGTCGTTCAGAAGGAGGAATGGACATCCATCTACGAACTCGTCGTAGTGGCTGCTGTCGTTGTTCCTGTCCTGTACCGTTTGGGTTCCGGCTCTCTTGTATCGAGTCGAAATTGCTGTCTCCTCTGATGCGATAGTGTTGCACCACATCCAGTTCGATCGCGCTTCGCAAAACTTGGTCCAGATAATTGTTCCCGGGACACGAATACAAAGAGAACTCCAGCAAAAAGCCTGGATTGTTCACCTTGCGATCTACTTGCTTCTGATATAGAAGTTGGTGATCTTTTGGCTCATYGGTAATGATTTTTTTGGAAACGCTCGATTGGAAGTAGTTTATTACTGCAGATGCAAGTTGCTGATCGAAAGTGATTTCGTAAAAGGMAAAACCATGGATAGCATCATTAGAAAACTTGAAAGTGGGATCACCATGTGTTTTCTGTCGAATATGTTGAGCAATTTCTTCGTTGGTATCCCTTCTCGTGAAGTAACAAATCGACATCGTTTCGTTCCATGTCGCTGCTTTCAGACTTAAATGATGCGATGATCGGAATGCTACTGGGCTTGCTGTTGCTACTTAATCGCTGTCAAAGTGGTATTCTCCGTGGWAAATAGACACCGAATGATTTCAAGAATCGTTACAATAACACACAAAATGAACATCAAAACCACTGAACATTKAAGTCAACAAAACAGAAAATCAAAAACCGAAGAAATTCGGTGTCCAGAATCCAGAACAGAATAGAGCACCGAATCGAACGAATCAAATATGTCATTGATCATCAACTTGATTTCATGGAAATTCAGGAAATCAAAAAATGAGAGGGAGGGTGCAAGAATTCAGATCTAATTGAATTTATTTTCCATCGTACTACCGTAGTAAATAATTACTAGTAAGAGCGCCGAAATTCGCACCACCTTGGAAAAGGAAAACCGCAAGTTTTGAAAGCCTTTCTCAAACGTGCCAAGCCAGACGACCATCGGAAATCGCGCGTGCAGCAACAGAATAAAGTTTTGAGGGAAAGTTTTCCGTTTTCCTCACTGCTTGAATGACATCATGATCATTCGTACGGTACTGTACGCACGGTAGACGACAAAATAATTTTTCGCCTTCTGACATCTGTTTGTTGGCACTTTGAACGCATTGCTGATCCATCTTGTATTCCGATCGGTGAAGATGCACCATACTGCACTTCTATTGGCCACATTCCAGACTAGCTTACGACCGAAAATACAGCGATTTCGATAATTCTGCTGTCCAAAATTGATGGGTTGACAACAGAGAACAAATAAGAGCAAACAARAYCGGACGGAATACAACGGCTGAGGCAAGTCTTGAATTGAACTAAAGGGAAAAGMCGTAAGTGCAGTGCTTTTTCTATTGCCTATCCCATATTGCTCCAGATAAAAATGTGTGGAAATTGGATGAAATTGATGGGTGACATAGACCTCCCGAATTTCCTCCCCTAAYCTCACTGATTCTGTTTCGGTAACCTGCTCGAAAACTTTAGTGAAAAACAGAGCAACGCTACTCTGATATAGTTCGGGACCATCAAATTGTTGCACCAAACAACAACAAAATTATCCACAAAGATGCTGCCTWCCAGGGATGCACTGAAATTGTTACCGCAAATAGCATTAGCAACAGCAGGAGTGACCAATTCGACGTCGACCGCGGCCACGGCTTCGATATTCAATAGCAAGAAGAACAATCCTACAATAAACGATGCCGYGGCAAAGCTTATTCTCTCGCTCGTGCCCGGCTCCTTTGGCACCGATAATGCGCGTACAATCCATGCACTATTGGTAGCCATGAATGTATTTTGGTATCAGGCTATCCGGCAAACCGTGGCCGTAATGTCGGTCTTTATGTGCACAGAATTTGCCGACAAGGGTATGGGTACGAGCCAGCAGGCGCAGTTGATTGCCGCGCCATCGGTCGGAAATATCTTTACACAGGCTATTGGGGGTTCACTCATCCAGTGGCTTCCCGGTGGGACCAAAACAGTCATCACGATAGCATTGGTGGGACTTGCGACSGGATGCATGTTGCTGCCGGTTTCTATCCGAGCCGAATCCAAGTCCCCGTTGCTAAGAAAGGCCTTCGTGTTGCTAGCAATACAAGGAGCTCTTTTTGGGGGTATGTTCCCCGCGCATTCAGTGCTTTTGTCAAAATGGTTGCCACTGAATGAACGCGGGCCTGCTATGGCCTATGGTGAAATAGCGATGTCTATCGCATCCATGGGCGTTCCAATCATCGTTACATCTATTGCAGAATTCACCGCAAAACCTTCGATACCACCATCAACGTCGACAATAGAAACAACGCCTTCCGTGATTGCAGGCTGGAGAAATGGATTCTACGCAACYGGAATGGCTTGCTTTGCGTATKTGACTATTTGGGTCGCATTGGGACGCAATGAACCGGAATCATGCTCGTATATTTCCAAGAAGGAATTGAATCTGATCCATTCCATTCAAAGTAAGAGTGCCCCGAGTAGCGAAAATCTTAAAACTAGTGGGGAAGAGGAAGAATSGTCATTGTCAAGGCGAAAAATTCTGCTTCATCCGTCGATTTYTTCGCTGTTTCTGGTTCACATGCTTTACAACTTTGTCACGTTGTCCATAAATTCTTGGATGCCAACCTATTACAATGACGTCTTGAAGATGAATCCTAAAGACTCAAAACTGCATATTGTGCTGCCACAATTTTCGGCYCTCATCGTCAAACTTTGTGTGTCAAAAATTGCACGAGTCGTGCAGGAAGCTCAACGTCAGCAGAAGAGACTGCGTCGAAGATCTTYGCCAATGCAAAGCAACGCCAACGACGAGCGATCGATAATTCTATTTTCTCGCAGATTCATGGGGTACCTTGGATTCCTGGTCATGGCGATTCCCATGTGGTTGCTACCAATCGCAGCTTCGTCAAAAACAGGCTCTTCCTACTCCCCGTGGTGGTCGACAATCTTGTTTTCGGTGACATTGGCTGGAACTGGTTTTCACGCCGAATCCTTTCGAGCAAACTATCTGGATGTTACACAGAAATACGTGGCATTGGTAGCGGGCGTTGGGAATTGTATGTCTAGTGTTTCTGCAATGACAGCCCCTTTTGTAATTGGCAAAATTATCGAGGTGACGCATGGGGATTGGTCKCAGGTGTGGAGGCTTTCGGGTTTGTCGTGCCTGATTGCAGGATTCCTTTTTGGAACTTTTTCAACCACGGTTCCCATAGAAGAAAKCGAATCGGTCGGAACAAACCGCAATCAAAAGTGGGACTGACTGTGCTTCAGTCTGGCAGCGCGTAATCGATCGATGCAATTGTTTCAGCGAATTGGATGCCCGGACTAGACTTGGTGCAGCATTTGAAATAGTAATCAATAGGAACKATGAATGCAACCGCAACTTCAAGAGAGAAATAGCTTGGCGACAATACCATGACGAAAATAATACAGAGGATAGCTTGAAATCATTAAKTATTYAGTGTACAAGCGACTCTCTACTCCTTACTAGCTCTCCTAGTGCTGTAAAAGAACGAGCTAATTGGAACTGACAAGATCATTCTTCTGTTGAGATCCATCTTTCTCAGATCTTTCAACGAAA
>CAACVS010000066.1:40173-55826 GCA_900660405.1 Pseudo-nitzschia multistriata | reverse complement strand
ACAGTACATTACATACTCGCAACGAGTACGGTAGATATTCTAGCCTAATAAAGTATCGTAATGTAATGTACCGGTACCGGTACGAGTAACAGAACTCGTACAAGTAAACGTGTTTAATACTGTATTCTTCATACTGGTAATAGTGATTTTTTTCTTGAAGCGGTGGAAGCAGATTGAGGACGACTACGAATGTCGATCCCAAAGAACTACGGTACGAAGTATGCAACAAGTAACGTACAAKACGTTAGTTCAAAAGAATTAGTCTCGGAGATACTTTGGCGTGTTTGTATCGCTACTGTTTTGGAAGAATACTAAGGAAAGCACACTGTAATACGCGAAGACGGCAATAGCATCAGCAGCGAGAGCAAGTACTAAGAAAAGCGATCTTTCCACACATTGTGTAACACATAACCTACTTTGTGTGCGTGGAAAATATCAGACTACACCCCAGGACACGTTCTTCTCGGAAACATCGGTCTCTCTAGAATCGTGAATTACGAATCAGGGAGTTTTCAACAAAAGCAATCACAGAACAAAGATGTGCATACATGATGTCTATGGGCCGTGTTCGTGTCCACACGGAAGATGTTTTACGGTGATGGCTCAGTGCTTCGCGATGGGGTCCTGGATTTCTTCTGTCGTGGCGATGACGTCTTGTTTTTATATCTTTGTTCGCCCCATACCCGAAGAGGGCATGCCAGAATTGCCTAAGGAAGGTTTTGGATGGATCAGCCGCCAGATCAAGGTCAAAGAACCACCCGCATACGGGAMGCAATGCACTTGGTACACCGCAGATGAACGCGACGAATACTTCGATGCGATGTGGAATGCCGGGATGGCCATGTCTATCCTGAGTGTCGTGATAGGACTGGTTGCGATGTCTCTCGTCATGTGCACTTGCTGCGTTGCCTTCAAGCTTCCGATGTTTGACGGCCTGTTCTGGACCTGCATGATATGTTTTGTCGCCCAGTGCCTCACTTTTTTGAGCTGGGGAAGCGAGATGTGYACCGAAATGGAGTGCACATGGTCGAGTGGAACCGGTTTGAATCTTACGGCACTCATGATGTGGGTCTGGGCTGCCAACATGATCAAGAGTTTTCCGGAAGCACTGCCTCCAAGAAAAAGACGCGATCGTGATCAAGGCGAAGACTACTACGATGACGAGGATGCTGGGGATGTGTATCTGAGCAACCAGAACAGTGGTGAGTACGAAGATGGTGACTACAACGACGATTGGGACAATGCCGATGACAATGGTGATGGATACTACGACGAAGACGGCAACTGGGTGGAAAACTATGCAGATGAYGACGTTGAAGGTGAATACGACAGCTACGATGACTACGATGGTGGATATGACAAGGACAATGGTGGCTACGATTACTACGATAACGAAGATAGCAGTAACTGGGCGGGGACAAGTGATAGTGGAGGATTRAGCGGAGAAAGCCGAGGTGCGAGCGGAGAAAGCGACAGCGATTACACTGACACGCCATCAGCACAAGGCAGACATCTAACGTAGGGGGGAAATGTTCAGAAACCACAGTTGCAATCTTAGATCTAGTCTCACTGTGAAATTGATAGGAAAAACGTGTGGAATACGAGTTCGCACGACAAAATCAAGGTTTGATTCCAAGTTGCGTAATTTGAATCGCAATTTTTAATAGCAACAATACTGTATCAATYGCGAAGTCCAAGTGATAGAAGATGAACGATTAAGTGGCSATCTCGGCAATCGCATGCATCGTCCATCGACCTCAATTGTTGTAGAACGATTCGATACCATATAGAAATGGATACTGCATGGTTAGTCAGAATAAAGTAGTGACTAAATGTGTGGGAAAATGTACTTCTATTGTGCATGCGGTGCAGAAATGATCAAAATTGCCCCTCTTCTGTWTCTGTGACCATACATGTATWTATGGAACCCCCTTAATATAAGGAATCAGTCATGGTCAGTAATTTTACATTATATTTCCATTATGCATGCGGTGCAGAAACGATCGAGATTGCCCCTCTTCTGTTTCTGTGACCTTGCCGGTGTTGATGTAATCCCCTGATATGCATGGAATCAGTCATGGCCAGTAATTCCGACCAATCAGAATTSTTGAGTTGTTCTTTTTCGCGTCTGGCGGCACCATCACTGCCTCGCTTTTCTTGAGTCGAGGATGTTGATACCGAGAAAGTCGATGTCGACGCCGACAATGGCAACAGGCATGGACAAGAATTGGATTGTGAAGGCATACTAGACGACTTTCTAAGACGCATAGGTCGCCTTGGCCGTCTCCTTCTTGGCGATGGGTTGAGCATCGCTACCAACCCTAAAACATCAAAGTTTTTGTTAATCGCGATGGCGGCGTCGTAGATGCAGCAATTTTCCCGTTTTGTTATTTTTATCCGCTTGCTTCGTTTGCTTCTGTTCGTCGGGGGTTGTTCGTAGACACTTTTTGATGCAGTAGTCATGGTTTTTGGATTGGTGTTGATTTTTCTCAACAATGCTGTTATGATTGAATTGTTCCTACCAATGGATTGTGTCTAGATATACCGTTRCGTAAAGAAAAACCCTTCTAAAAAGCTTCCACCATGCATGAACGATAACATCCCACAAGGAACAGAAGTATCGTACAGCTTGATTTGCTAAGCAGGATTCTGCGAATAMWTCCCATTCGTGCTTGCTCGCACCTTCTTGTACGGAAATACCGTATGCACGATTGTCCTTTTAAAGACTACGTAATCGCACCGAATGCAATCGTAGCGTAGTCTGAATCTGAATCGGAGACGAGTTGTACGGTACGCTATGCACGCTAGCGTATCTCGTACTGTACCACAATATGGTAGTATGGTACCTATCGGATGTAGGATCATACAATTAGTTCGTAAATTCAATTCTGTAGTAGATAATTATTTTCAACTTTCATTCGGTTTTGATGACCAGACATCCACGTGGAAGATAAATTTGAGACAAGCAAATAACGGTACAAATTACGGTAGTTGTAACTGTGCGAGTACCGGTACGTACGGTACGTACTAATCATCGGTAGTGGGTTCGAGCCTTAATACCGTGTGTACCAGCTCCTTTACGTACCCTAACACGTAGTCGTACACAGTCCATACGGTACGAACTTAACATGTTCTCCCAGAGATGAAGCTATTGCAAAATCCGTTTCATGGGTCTCTGGTCTCTCGAGTCTGATAAGTGTCGATCGAGCAAGATAATCGTTTAGCTTATACCCCGTTAGGTACGAGTCAGACAACAACAGGAAAAGGAACAGGAACAGTATAGCAGCATAAATATGCATACCGTTTGGGTTAGATTAAATGCCGTCGTCTTTTTCGGACTGACGGTCCTATTGGGATTGAGTTGTCTCGCGGCATTCTCGAAGATTGGACATTCGTATATCCATCAACCAAGTAAGTAAAATAGAATGTATTTGAACACCAAACTGTGCTTTATGATAAATCTCTTTGAATTTTCCGAACGAATAAGAATTGTCTATTTAATTTCCTCCGTTTCGCCTGACTTACTTTGGAAAAATCTTTATTCCAACAAAAACAATACGATCACACGAACAAACCCAATCCAAAACAGTCATCAATACACTCGAGTTGAACACGTTGAGATCCTTGAAATCTCACGGTGGTGTGGATCGTGCCCTGCTCAGTTTCAATATCGACGCCGATATGAATCCGGCGTTCCATTGGAACGTCAAGCAATTGTTTGTATACGTTGTTGCGTCGTACGAAACATCCTCAAAAGAAATCAACGATGTCGTGATTTGGGACAAAATCATTGAAAACATTGATTCCGTGGAAGACAAACACATCAAGCAAGAAAATGTCTTTGTAAAATATGCGTTGGTCGATCAGGGGAATGAATTGCGTGGCAAGGATGTWTCACTCAGGCTCATGTGGGACCACATGCCAATTACCGGGTTCGTATACATGGACAGCCAAGCAAAGGACACCACGACKAGCTTCTCGTTGCCATTGGAATACAAGTAGTGTGTAAAGAAACGGGCAATTTRATTTAGAGGCCACGTACGATCGAACTRGAAACGACCTAAACTTCAATGTTTTGTGTCAACTATATCTCTTAGTTGCAACAATAATAAATTGTGAGCCCGTAGTGGCGAAGGYTGCGTCTTAAAACATGCGCAGCACTAGATCGCTTCTATTCAAGAATCGCAACTTTCGGTATCGAACAAAAWTTTTTGTGCATGATTTAGCATTGACGGCTTCCTCGCGGTTTTGATGTAATCTTTGAAATAATTAAAAGTCAACACAKCCCTAATGCTATTCTATTGGGAGTTATTTTCCCTTTCATAAACCCATCAATCGCTTGTACGACTCGTCACACGCTATATAACTCTCCATCTCGAAAACGTATCGACATGTATCGGGTTCATCGGCGGAAATCAGTTTGTGCTTTGAGCCACATTTCATGTGGACGGTGGCGGATCGATCTGGACCATTCCAACATCTGGCTCCATTTTCCCATTTTAGAATGCGAGTATGTGTATGCCCGGCGCTATCGTCGCTGTCAACGTATTCAATACCCTTGAACTTCCCGAGGTTTGTTTTGGACGAYCCATCTTTTTGTTGCGCCTTGCCAAATATGCATGCACTATACGTGTACTTACCGGCAACGATCTCAAAACACTCATYAGCAATTGAGTGGAGTTCACCATCTCGACCTAGTTCAGTACCATCCTTACCACCAATTGCTTTCCAAATATCGTTGATGGATCGCGTCAAATCTGTTTTCTTGGCCTCCAATTTTTCCTTGGTATCTTCTAAGGACTCCAAACCTTCGGCATCGATCGGTAACGAAATGATTGGTGCAAACATACTGTGGAGCGGGTCATTTTCCTGATTCCTTCTCCTGGGGATAGTATATCCAAAGAGATCGAGTGTTGATTCTGCTATAGTATCAATGCTATCACTGCATTCTGGTGCATCATTGCCATCTCGGCCGAACTTTAATGCTTCTTCGTCACAAAATGTTTTTGCGACGTCAATTAGAAATGATGGAGGATATTCTGTTCCTAACATGGTGCGAACCTGCGTTGGTGGGCAATAATCAACCCAGGGAGAAGCGCAGGTATTCTCTTTGTCGGAAATGGATGATGCGTTGTATTCTGGCAATATGGCTAATAGAATCTGCCACACTTGTATCGAACTGATTTGGCCGTAAAATATTGTTCCTATCGCCAGCCGTTTCAATTTTTCACTAGATTCGCTGAGGGATGAAAAAGCGAACAAAAGCTCGGMCGATGCAGCCCACCGGAATCCCTTCTTGATGATGCTTTGCTTTTCACGGAGTTTGTTGCGAACCATTCCATATGCAGCCGGATCGATAGTTGATGGCGAAGCTGACACTGCCTCGCTTTCGTCTGATTGCGCTTCTGTTCTGTCGCCGCTTTCGGTCCCCTCTTCGACCTCGGCATCAGTCTCATCGTCGTCTTCTGTCGATGGGGTGTCCAGAATCTTGTTTACTTTGTCGATGATTTGTTGGGATTGTTCCAAAAATTTTGCACGCGTTGTGGAAAAYATCGAATCCTGGATTTTTTCTAGAATTTCTCGTTCTTTGCCTACCGCATCCCCAGAAGCTTCCAAAAGACCACTGTCATGGTGCTCATTTCTATTCCGGTGTCTCTCTAGGTCGCGGTCTCGAYGACGATCTTCGAAATCGTCATGATCATCGTGATAGTCGTGATCAAAGGCATCATCGTGAACATCCCATTCATCCTCCATGAAATCGTCTTCCAARACTTCATCCAGGCGCCGCCGTCTTTYGTTTCGCTTCTTCCCAGAATGAACTTCTTTCCAACGAAGCGRCGGTAGAGCCGGTGATCCGCCTTTTGAGTTTGCATCCATTGCATTGTTAAAAACAATGTTCATCATCGATCGGGTCATGTTGACTTTTCCCGCCATGGAGGTTTCGTAGTGTTCGAAATCTTCGTGGTCATTCCAGGACAGACCCATATCCATAGCCGCAATCCGCAAAGCCGCACAAGTATYGTCGTCAGCAGCTGTGTCTCCGTTGGCTTTTGCGATCTCACCCGAAAGCTGGCAAAGGTGAACGATCAAGTCTTCCAGTTCTGAGTCTTCCAATCCAGCCAATAAATCCGTTGCCATTTGRCTCGCAACTACCTTGTCTTTCATGGTAGCCATTCTCGACCTAACGTATGATCGTTTCAATTCTACAATCTCGGTGCCCTCGATCAATTCAATATCATTATTACAGTTTTTCAGTTCCTGTTCGAGCTTGGATACCTCGACGAGTTCCGAGGCCCTGCGTTCCGAAAACTGGACCAGGTCCATTGCCCGCTTCCGCGATCCGATCAAAAATTCGTTGGTAATTTTTGCCAAGACTTCACGTTCAGCTCTCAAGACTTCGTCGCAAACATCTGGGCAAGACGTGTATCCTTCTTCGTCGGTTCCATCGCAGCAATCACAAATTCCGTCGTGCACTCTTGAGGCTGGCAAAACTAGATTCTTCTGCTGGGGACATGAAAAATCATTTGCGCCGGTTTCGGGCAGTCCGCTGCAGTGTTTCAATGAATCCAAGTTACGAATCCATTATAGTTTATGGATTCATTCACAAAAACAGACATGATCAGGAATCATCAACGACAAAAAGCAACGTCATACAATATGTAACGCGTGCAAAAACAGAGAGGGATGCCGAAAGATATCACAGAGAAACAACGACCAATTATTTACGTACGCAGCGACCGAAGCAGCAACACCGGGCCAATTGGACGAACCACTGCAGGCATTCGTATTGGATTCATCTTTTCCGTCGTATGGACAATCGCAGTATCCATCATTTATCCAAGCCTTCGGTATGATCTGCTGGGAATCTCCGGCCCATCCACCCGAGCAAGTTATCGTTTCCACATCGTCCGCCAGAGCCACAACAGCAAAACAAATCACCATAAGTATGACCAAAACTRGGGGGGGCGACCGCGGTGACGGTGTAAGGTAATGGTTTGTCATCCTGCAAAACCAAGTCTTGCCCGATGCGTTATTGGTTCGCTACTGCCAGCTTCGCTTCAAGCAAACCACCCGAGTAATATCCTCCTCCTTTCGCAGGGGTTAAAGTTAAATGTGCCTCGTCCAGAGTACCGTGTTCAACAAATATATGTTTCGACGGATCACGTTTTGAATAGTTCCGTGCCGTTTGAACTATGGTCATTATTTTAATGCAGTCTGAGAATCCATCAAACGTTGTTGCAAAGCGAAATCGGAGGTTAGAGCAAATAAACAGTCTCAAATTACTCGTGCTGGTACGTACGTACTTACTTGTTGTACGGTACCTACTAGTACGTCCTCCCCCTAAATGAGTACTGAGTACTGTAGTTAGTAGTGCAAACACAGTGAGCATAAGAACTACTGCTATTAGAAGTAGTATAATTACTGCTAGCAGTAATGAAGCAAACAAAGATGATTGAATGATTGACTGGCTAACACATGGATAATTGTAGTTACTACTAGTAGTAGTATGGTGCAAACAAGAAACACTACTAGTAGTAGTACTAGTAATAGTAGTACTAGTAAATGAGTGCAAGAAGAACAAGAACAAGAACAAGAACAAGAACAAGAACAAGAACAACAACAAGAACAAGAACAAGAACAAGAACAAGAACAAGAACAACAACAACAACAACAACAACAACAACAACAACAACAACAACAACAACAACAACAACAACAAGAACAAGAACAAGAACAACAACAACAAGGTGGCTCCTGCTGGAAAAGTACTCCTAGTAGTATGGCTGGAAAGAAGAATTTACTAAGACAAGAAGCAGGAAGTGGAGGAGGAAAAGCAAAGAAGAATGAGGACAAGAAATGAAATCATCACCACACACTSTTGTACTACTACTAGCTGTCTGTTTGTTGTTGCTTCTTTCTTCTGAAATACTACTACTAGTAGTGCTCTAGTACTACTACTATGAAGAACAGAATTTGTTGATTYGTTATCCTCTTTGTTATATCCTTGTGGTTTGTTGGGCATAGTCCTTGTCAGTATACTTTTGTAAACAAGAGAATGAATGTTCTTAGTTACAAACAGATCACCAATGGTGGAAGATCTATCTCTTGTTGCTGAAGGAAACACAACAAGAACATAGTAAATCAAATTCCTTGTGGTGTAGTAAGACCAGGTTGAAATTCTTCCTTGTAATTTGTGAACACCAGCAGCTCTTGCATTAGCAATATTAATTGGGAATTGAGTTAGTAAGAGCATTCTCTGATAACTTCTTGTTTCAGTTTGATAGGTGCCTTTTGATTCATATTTTTGAGCTTTACAGCAGTGTTTTGAGAAGTTAAAGTGATCACTTCTTTGGAGTTGGCACCTTCTTTGCTGGGGACCACCTGCTCTATCCATCATTCCACTGTCTCCTAAGCATATCCATATAGAGCATTTTATGTACTACAAAACATGGCTTTATTTGCTTCGGATTTTTCAACACCTACCATTATTTTGTTGAAATTGGTAATTTAAAAAACTTCATATTGCCATCAGAACCAGCATCACTTCCAGCAGGTGAAAGAAGGACACCCCTGGTGGTTGCTTGGCAGAGGGGTGGCACTCCTGGAGGGGAGCACAACCAGGAATAGAGCTAGGAGTTCTGGTTGTTCTTTTAACTTTGTCACCAGAGGTTCTGTTGGGCAACAACCTGGTGTCAGTGTTCCAACATTTTCAATTGCAAAAGGTTGTAAGTTGCCCACATAGTTTTGACTCTGTACTATTAGTAACAGGAGTGAGGGAAGCATAGTAGTGAAAATCATGTTAATTACTTTTATATCTCAACCATGCTTGTTCCAAATGCTGAATGTAAGCAGTAACAGTGACAATAGTAACATTCATAGTAATGTTAAGCAACACCCATATGGTTTTTCTAGATTTTAATTTTTCCACTTATGGTATTTCAATGGTTGTATCATGGTTAGTGCCTGGATTTATCAAGTGTTGATGGGACTGGGACAATGGTATTTAATCTAAAAATGACAAGTTCAACGTTGGAATGACCTATCACAATGACAACTGTAATCTCTGGAGCAAACTTTTTATCTTGTTTGATGTTGGAATAACCAATTATGATTTTGACTCATTTTTAGTCTTGGGAGGTATTTGGTTCTCTTCAATTTTGGAATAATCAATGACAATAATGACTGAATATTTCAGTATTAGCAGGGGATTTGCAGGTTCTCTTTAATTTCAGGATGACTGGTCACCATTATGACTGAGGAATCTTCAAGTCTAGAGAGGAATAGCTTACTATCTTCAATTCTAGAATGACAGATCACAATTATGACTGATTTNTAAACTATTATCCAATCACGAAAGACTAAGGGTTGACCCTGAAACTTCGATGGTGTCAACCGCGTGAAACGCGCAGTACCATAGATCCGGTTTGTGTGACGTAGAGAGGAATAGATTATTTTCAATTCTAGAATGACAGATCACAATTATGACTGATTTTGTTCTTGCTGGGGAAAATTAGATTTTTCTTTAATTTTGGAATGCCTGATTCAGATATGAATGATTGAACATTCAACAAGTTGTGGAGGAAATAAGTTCTGAATGATTGGCCACCATAATGACTGAGAACAATTCCTTTATCTTTAATTTTGGAATGACCAGTTATGARCATTGCTACTTATGTGTCCTTCAAGTAGCCCTTGCTTGCTGCTGGCTTTGCTTCTTGGTGTATTAACACATCCAATTTATCAAATGATTTATTTTTTAGAGATCCAAAACTTTGCCAAAAATCATAAGTGCAGACAACACATAATAGTAGGATGCAAAGATTGTGCATACAACAAGAAGCATGTGCTGCACAAGGATATGGTTCATCAAAACAGTGTAATCATTCAGAGTTGACCCTTCTCAAACTGGAGCAGCACTGTCCTCTCCTAGTGTAAGAAGCATATACATAAACAAAAGTTCAATGTTTGATATAATTGGTCAATATTCTATTACAATAAAATACTACTTCAAAGCCCCAAAATCTTGTCTTATACTACTGCTCCTCCTAGCACTCATTTTGTAGTGGTGGGTACTTGATATAGAATTCTKACCAAACTTGCTCCACTCCCACTTACTACTGATCAAAATGTAAGTCTGAATTACTTTTAGGTTCTATAACCCAAAGCATTTACTACATCTTAATCACACTGGAGTTCCTCCTTGTTGCTCACAATTTTCAAGTAGTAGTATAAACTTTACTAGGCACCATTCTAAAGCCCATGTGTTATTTTTACCAACARAGTGATTTTTTAGGTCTGGGGTCCATTAGATGTATAAACTCATAAACTAGTACTAAGAAACATTAGTAAGGAATAATGAAACAGTTCATATAGATGACCAAATATCTGGTGCATCATCCTTGATTCATGATACTCCCAGTGCTACTAGTAATGACTTTGCACTAAAGTAGAAGAAGAATCATAATGCCCTCTATTAGTTTTGGCAAAGGGCAATCCAGTAACAATAACAAGACACTTTTCTATTCAAAAAATCCAAAATTAGATATCAAGTAATTGAAATGTTCATCTCAAGATAGCCAAATGCAGGAGAAAATCATAAAATAATATCCTACTAGTAGTACTGGTTCTACTAGTAGTACTATGACTAGACACCACCATCCTGTAAATAACAAGGATACAAACTAATTCTTATCATTGTTTGTCCTTGTTCAAAACAAAGATAGAATAAACACGTTCTTTTTGTTGGAACAGCAAGGAGGAGAAACATGAGAACAATTCTACAAGGACAAGAACCCATTGTTTCTCCCCCTTCTTGTTTAGAATTATTCTCTCGGTTTGGGGACTGGTGGTGGGCAAACTCAAAATACATTTTCCAAGACTGAAAGCACATGAATACATTTTCTATTTTAGTAATAGTACTAGTTGTCCTCAACAGAAGTCAATGGTTGAAATATCCACCACACCAGAGGAGTGCTGGTGGTATGATGCATTCAATAGGACCCACCACCAGATGGTCTACCATATGGGTGGTTATTGATGATAATTTTTCAATTCTGGTTACTAAAAATGCTCAAATATTCAAAAAGTTATCATATAGCTTTGGCCAGCTAATGTACGGTCCCAGCCGTAGATTATGGGCTATCTATTTGCACGTGCTCAGTACTTGTACCAGTGGTACTACTGTTACAGCTCAAATTTATTCCCACCAGTTGTGCGACCAAATAATTTTGAATCCCACATTTGTGCAACCAGAATAGTAATTTTGCTAGCACATGCATGCTGCAGGCCTAGTACAAGTCATGTTTTCATCCCACGAGTCATTACACAGTAATTAGATGGCCCAAAATGGATGCACAGTAAAAAAACATGTAGGGCATTGAGTGATATAACTTTGACCCCAACAGATGCTTAAGTATGGTAAACACATGAATCAAACGCCATTTTAAAGAGCTTTCTAACTGTATGGGGGGGTGTAGGGTGGGGGGCGTTTGATAAGTATTGATTGAGTTACATGTATATCTAGCATTGCCAATGTGCAACTGGGATGTCTTTTTTTGCTTGGCCCACACTATACAATACTCTTCTACACATGCTGTGACAATATTAGAATTAGTTGTTGTTGATGCCCACCACAAGAATAGTAGTGCGTAGTACTAGATACCACTACTATACTGATATTATTTTAATTCAATTACTAGTAGTATTACTACTTCCAGYTATCAACTTACAACATATTCCTTAGTACAGGAATTCAATATCTCATAAAACTTACACATTCTTTTGTTTTTATTACAATAATCATGACAAACTCTGTTACTGCTCATACAAGGTTACTGGTGGATTATCACAGTGCTGAACTACCAGTACTGCTCATACTGCTTCCAATATACTAAACCAATATGACGGCCATGTTTTTAAAAATGTGCTGTTGTCTCCAATATTATTGCTACCATGCTACTTAAAGCTCTGGTAGTAGCTTGCCAAATTGAAGTGCACATGGAGCGATACTAACGAAAAACAAATAACCAATCATGTGAACACAAATTACAATTGTTTCGACCAACTTGGTTGTAAATTTTAGAATTGGCAGTGGCATAGTCTACAGAGTGAGTGAGAAGCAATATGGAACATGAAAGTATTGTTACTGAAGATTATTTTTCTGTATGTACCAAAATGGTGATAGGTACATCGATGTCGAGTGAAAACTCTTGGTAAAGTAATTGTTTGATGAAAGTATGAATTTAAATGCTCTTCAGTCCGCACAATCCATAGAGGGCTTCGATGGTTACCAATTGAATGGTTGCCGTAGGAGCGAATCGAGCCCACATAGGGACGAATCCTCTCCAGAAACTTAATGGTCCATCGTTCTTGGCCAATTTGGTGGCGCAATCAATAAATCCATTGTACATTTTTTTGTCTCCCTGGTTCATCAAGGCAGTACGAATGCGATCGAATGGACTAACAGTACAGGTCATGGCAAGGCCACTRACCATGGCACTGCAAAACGTTGTTCGGAGGTCCTTTCGCTCCCATCCSGTCGATTTCGTAACAAATCCCTTCGCAATGTCGTAAACTCCCATTTTGGTAGCATTCAAAACACAGGCTCTCATGATGTTGGCCTGGATACCTCTGTAAAATCCCGCTACTCCATTCTTGGCATGAAAGTCACTGAGGGTTTTCCCCAGACTTTCGGATTTTCCACTGTTGGTTTGTGCCATAGTTTTCAAGACATCAAAAGGGTTGCCGACCAAGGATCCGGCACCACCTGTAATGGCACCAGCGGCAAACTTTAGGTAGAAAGGTGCTATTGGGGATTGGAAAATCACACGAAGAGGCAAGTGGCAAATTTCTCTATAAGCGTGTCGTTGGATGTTACTTCTCGCGGGTAAAACATATCCTACAGTACGGTATGGACTTGGTGAAGAAAAAAGCTATGCAGGTACTTACAATCTTTATTTCCTGCGCCAATTGCGTCACGGACGGGAGCGTATGCTCCCAATTTGATGCTGGCGTAGGAACCCTCTCGTCCCCAGGCCCATTGGATACCCTTCCAGAAGGCGGCGAGTCCTTCCTTAGCATATGTGGATCCTACTGTCGCGCCCAATGCATTTCCTGACACTTGCATTCGAGTTTTCACGAGCTCGATAGGATGGGTGAAGTTGACTGTGAAGACACACGAGGCTCCTCCAAGAGCGATCGATTCGATCAAGGTTGGTYTGCGCAAATCCGTCGACATGTTTACTTTGATGATTTGAGTATTTGAATTATTTTGGATYGTGGGATATTATGCGCGTAATGCGATCGAAGGCGAAGACGTCTGTGGATGCTTGTTGCACAGAAAACGTTCTTTTTTTGAAAAGATGCYGAAAAACACGAAATCYTCCTGAATTTTGTTTGATGGGAGGCTGGCGGGTTGGCGAAGGCAACAGTTGTGACTGAATCTTGAAATTACAAAAATGTTCGTACGGTCAACGCACACAATGTAACACGAATTTTCCATGGATGGAGTTCACTTCCATGAAGAGGACGAGCAGACGTGTGCAGCAGACACGTTTGTAGAAGCAAGATCTTTAAGCCAATTGACGACTACCAAATGGCGCGTGACAAACCGTAACCCTATTTGTGGTGACCCATCAAATTGTTTTTCTCGCTCAAGAAAAACTTCCGCACCGGTACCAGTACGAGTACATAAGGGTACTTGTACGGGTACGGGTACAGATACAGGGGTCATAAATTTAGAGGGGTGCGCATCGATTTTCCATGCGCTAAGATTTTGCAACGAAAAATCAAAAATCATATTCCATCCTCGGTCCCAAAATTAAAAAATCAGCTTAAGGAATATTTATAATTCTAATTTTTACTGCATAATACTAGTAAAACTATCCAACTTTTAAGTAGTCATAACTTTATCAAAAATAGTAATAATATAATTTTTGAAGACGCTGTCTACACCAGTTTTTAATGAGGATTCTGAATATACCATTTTGTCAAGTATCAAATGGATCTTTAGTGTACCTTTTTAATTGTATTGGAGTACTAGTAGTAGTACTAATGCCACCAGCAGTAGTAGTAGTACTGGTGGTGCTGGTAATGGGAATACTTGTGGATGTGATTGGTTCAAGAAAGAGATCCAATAGAAGTGATGGAGATGATAGCAGCAGCAGGAATGCAACAAGGAAGGAGGAAGTGTAGGAGGAAGAGGAACAAAGAGCACCAGAAGCGCAGCCCAATAGAACCACTACTAGTAAAGAAATAAATGGCATAAATACAGAAGTRAATCACACTTGACCAAACAACATTATTCATTTTTTGTAGGGACTTCATATCTTTTACCACTAGTAGTAGTACTACTAGTAGTAGTAGTATTGGTACTCCTAAACATTACTAGAATAAATAGGAGTACCACTACTACTACTACTATTACTGGTCCTAGTCCTACAACATCCAGGTTCTCCTAGTAGCACTACTAGTATTACCAGTATTCCCATTACCAGCACCACCAGTACTACTACTACTGCTAGTGGCATTAGTACTAGTACTCCAATACAATTAAAAAGGTACACTAAAGATCCATTTGATACTTGACAAAATGGTATATTCAGAATCCTCATTAAAAACTGGTGTAGACAGTGTCTTCAAAAATTATATTATTACTATTTTTGATAAAGTTATGACTACTTAAAAGTTGGATAGTTTTACTAKTATTRTGCAGTAAAAATTAGAATTATAAAAATTCCTTAAGCTGATTTTTTAATTTTGGGACCGAGGATGGAATATGATTTTTCGAATCGATGCGCACCCCTCTAAATGTATGACCCCTGTACAGATACAGGTACTAAATACGCACCGTACCGTGGTTGCTTCACGTAAACATTTACAGTATTCGCAAAATGTAACTAAAATTGCATTCTGATAATTGCCTCAACAATACTGAATATGCCCTACCCCCTGAATAGCTTCACACTGTAAGCAATATCATAATACCCCTGTTTTTGCAACAGTAGATTATTCAATGTGCAAAAATGATATGGCAGAAACTGCTGTATGTGGGTCTTTTCTTGTTATGGTCAGATTCTTTTTCCTTCTTAGCCTTTGTTTGGTTGCATTCTCAGCCATTGCTGGTTCCCTCTAAAATGTATGTAGCTAGTATGCACCGCCAGTGCAATACTAATACACCCTCAGAGGTGCAAAAAAGAGTTTGATATAGAGGAAACTGTGTCACATTCTTTCTACCAGCAGCTTATGAAGAGCAGCATTCTTATCTAGAGCACTACCAGCTCTAAAAGCAGCAACAATGACAGCAGTACTAGTAGTAACAGCAAGAAACAGAAGCAACATGACACCACCATCACCACCACCAAGCAGAGGATGCACCAGAGGACATAAAGGACATGGAGGACAACAAGCAAGCAGCAGCAATGACYGGCCCCTTCCCCCCTAAACTTGTTTACTACTACTAGAATTGCACTTGAAGTGGTATGGGAAGGGGAGGAGGCTCAGCAGCAAGAACAAGCTGCAGCAACTGGAGGACACAGATCCAGCAGAGGTGGATCTGGCAGAGGACACGGTCTAGTGGTTGTGGAGCCAGTGGTTGCATTACAACCACAGGAGGACATGGTTGTCATGTTACCACCAAAGGAGGACGTGGTGGC
>CAACVS010000066.1:15568-31727 GCA_900660405.1 Pseudo-nitzschia multistriata | reverse complement strand
TCCAACTACTAGTACAAAATTGTATCAAACTATGAAATCAGGACTAATGAAATTCTTGCTTCTTACTAGGTATAAACAACAACCACTAGTAGTACTTCTACTATTACAATATGTACTACTAGTACTACTGTTAATACTACTAGTAGTACTAGTACTACTCGTATCTACCTTAAGAAAACAGCTAGCTACTAGTAGTAACCAATAGTACTAATAGTAATGATTAAAAGAAGATGACGACAGTGATAAAGGTCTACTATTTGCAAAATTTATTTAAACTCATTAATAAGAAAGCTAATACACTGCCATCGTGCAAAGGCAAGATGCGAAGTGAATTCAGCTTTCTTTAATTTGATAGTGATTTCATGRCGCACATACTCATTTCTTTTTGTTCTTKTGAGAGGATCTGWTATACTAGTTCATGGATCTATCGTCCAGAACGCAAAAATCCCTTCGTGGGACTTGACAGCTTTCGTCGTTGGCTTTCATCAATACATTCCGTCTCGCAATTGATCAATARACTGTAACAAACGACGGGTGTGTCCGGCGGAAATGATGGTTGGCAACATTTTGGAACTTTAGCATCGTCTGCCATACCCAAAACCCCATGGGCTAGGGCATCCGCAACACAAATTGTCAGGAAAGCCCTCGGTTTCAATACGTTGCAGGTGATGGTGAGTTCTTCCTCGATTACGTCTCCCAACGGAACGTCATCGAATTCGTAACAGTGTGTACTAAACATAGATGTTTTGTAAGAAATGAAGATGTGGTCGATGTTTGTCCGAGGCGCATTCTCACCCATCCAGGCTTCCGTCAGCTTTATGGTGACTGTTGATGTATCTTTGCTCAAAATCTGGATCGCTTGGTTCACAGAAAAGTCTGTCCTTCCGTATTGTCGTTCGAGTGCAATATCTTCGGGACATGATGGAAATGGATCTTCAGAAATTGCTTCTTCGACTTTTGGATCTAAGCTGGCTAGAAGTTCGGGAAGTTCTTCGAAGCCCTGGGTCGGTGGATATGTTAACCTATCAGAAGGCATATCTTCATCCACAGCTTCTTCGCAAATTCTATCGCAAGAAAGACGCAAATAGTAGCCTGTATAATCGGCATTAGGAACAGCACAAGATTCGCATTCTTCTATATCRAAGTCATTAGAATCTCCAACAAAGAGATACACGCCAACTTCAGCATACCCATGAGAACACTGGGCGGTATATTCTCGAGTAGAATTGAATGTTATGAGCCCTGCTGCATCTCCATCACCAGTTTGCATATCGCATTCTCCTTCCCCTTGGTATCCACCGGGGTAGCTAACAGAAAGCATGGGTGTTCCTTCTTTCTTCCAAAGCTGATTCACGGTAAATGTGACGTAATTGATACCGCTTTCGCTATCAGTGGCAGAAGCGACAATGCGAATGGCATCATTCAAACAATCCTCTGAACCATCTACGTTCCCGATCGCTTCTACAAGAATTGGTTCTGGTGGATCTTCAAGACAATCCTTCTCAGCAGTAACTKTAACAGCTACTACTAGCAGCACTATCGTTATGAGATTAAAAACACGAAAATATWTCATCMTCTTCGTTCTCTAAAAGTTTTTCCTTAATGCGACCTTATTGTGCGTGTGTGTGATCATCAAACTCAATTTTTAGTGACATCAAATAATACATGTAAGGCGTTGCCTCGTACGATCGAGAATCATCCTTTTTCCCTTTGCGGAAGGACCCAGAGTGACRGAWAACAATACCTTTCACGAAATCAAGATCAAACGGTCATTATTGGGGCTATAATATCTGAATTATACAAGTTCTCTTTCGAGAGACTGAGTTCACCAATTTTGTTATTTTGTACGACTATTCATTCTTTGACAATTTTATTACTCTGCGTCCGGTACGATCCTCGTAATTATTTATTCGTTCCTGGTTTACCGAAGAACTCGAGTCATGATGACCAATGAACCGAAAGAAAACAAATAAATGATACTCGRAAGTACATACAGATTTATATAATACCAAGTACTAAGATACTTAAAGTAATTCTACTTMGGAGGAGGAAAACAATCTTACCAAGAATGATGTCGTCTTTCGATTATTGCCGACAACGTCTTTTAAACCGCTTGATTACCTTCTATCTAGTAGAGTTCCTGCGTGTCTTACCGTAATATTTCTTCCATTCACGCTTGTTCAAAGACTGCACGACGAGGAAACTAGTACAAGTACTACAGTTAGGTGAAAGAAACGAATGTCGTAGTACCGTACCGGTTGAAACTGACCGTAATGTGCCTTCTATCTCAACGGAGTGTCCCCATGAAAAAATCCCTCCTGCCATTGCAGATCAGTATAAACTTGTACTGGACTCATTCTTCTAATTTTTTACAGTAATCATCCCATTGTACAGTACTCGTACGTAATTGATTAAAAGTACAATAAAAATACAGCAGTACAATAGTCATGCGCCTGTTACGAGTCTAACAAGGATTTATTCGTAACGGATATCAAGAACGTTCAGTAAAATCCTCCAGGAATTCCCACAATGACTAAAAATAAAAATTAGTGACTCGACTCTTGCGATTAGAAATTATGTCTCGGATCTGCTCGCTAAAACCTTTCTCACCTACGTATTCAACCGATCTCGAGCGCCCTCCACTCTGCGATTTCTCTCATCATGACAAAGCCAAGTCTCTCAATTATTTGATCGAAGAACCAACGTAAAGTAAAGTAAGATACTGCAAACCGGAACAACCTTGACCATGACAACGTTGAATCACATGCATGCCCAAATTCCAATATAGGTAGTATGCCAACACACTTTAGCAAGTTAGAGGGATCTCCCTCTMACAGGCGGAAAGCACAGAGGAGAAGAAGGTTTGACACACCCAAACTCACAATAACTCACGACGGGTGTGTTAGTAGCACAACCAATGTGTGGGAAAGAAACAGTCCCGGTGTCGATGAATCTTCAATAGGACAGAGCTCAACGAACATTCCAGAATTTATATGCGTTCAAAACTGGCGGCGCCTGCCACAAAATGAAGAACCAAACGAACAACAATCGCGGGTACCGAAAAATGATCGCAACTATACTGCTGAAATCAAGAGGTCTGCCGAATATAATTCCAACAATGGAATCACATATCGAGGTTCTCGATCATCACACCATCGTTCGTTTGGCGACAGCAGGATTTCTACCATTTCTTCTTCTTGCCCAGGGCGTGATGGACTGGGCTATAGCAGAGCTTCATCTTCTTATCCTTCTAATCGAGGCAACAATGTACGCTTCTCAACGTGCCACGGAAACGAAGAAATCGACCAATGGAACAAGTGTCTTTCGCCTCGGACACAATCATCGTTACAGCCATCTATTCGACGAGATTGTATTGACATGTCTCGTCAAAACGCAACTCGGAACGACGATGATTCAAGCAACTGGGGAAGCGTTACCAAAGACCGATACACGCATTTCGATCCAAAAGTAACGCATCATCTTCCCAATCACCGGGAAGACAAACCTTCTTCCTCAGCGCATAGTCCAAGGAATACCCTCATAAATGACGCCGACAGCCAAAATCCAACAGTAGAGCAGCAGCTGAAAGAGCACTTGCATTCGATTGATTTTGAATCTAACTCTGTAGCAGATTCTTTCAAATCACGCAACAAGGCAACTTTACGAGGGGAAATGACTGCTAATACAATCAATCGCGTGGGTAATGCAGGTGCCRATTCGGTCATTTCTTATAGTGAAAATAGCAAAGGGATTTACTGCGAGGTGAGATACCGCGCCAAGAAGAGTCCAAAAGCAAAGAAAGTTGTTGTGAAGGAAGACAAGAAGCCAGTAAAGATGTGGCTTTGTGATGTTTGCAAGGAGGCACGGTTCGGTAGCTACATCGAAGCCTTTCGCCACGAAATAGAATGCAAAAGGATCAAAGCTGAAATGAGAGAAAGCAGTTCGAGGGGAGGAGAAGACAATAATAGCAACGACGATCAGTCCTCAATGCCGGGAACTGAGCAACGAGCGTTGAGAAGGGGAAAAATAAAAATGCAGCTAAGGGAAATAGAGTTGTCGAGCTCGTCTAGGCCCATGCGTTGCAACGTTGTTACAAGGGGAAGTATGCAAAGGGAATCCGTAGGCCTTACGGCAACCAAATGGCTTTGTAGTGTTTGTAAGAAACGTTCATTTGATCGCTATTACGATGCGTGTCGTCACGAAAAAWTTTGCCAAAGACGAAAGGAAGCAACAGCTGTCATGACAAAGCCGAAGGACGAACACAGATATGATGATAACCAATTCGTCGAGGATCTGAGACACAATAACAYGGTTGCTAGAGAAAGTAGGCAAGAAAATGTTTGTGTTGCTGTTTATGACAACTGTACCAAGGGTGAAACGTGCACAAGTTTCGGAATAAGTCACGATAGAATTTCCCAGATTAGAATGGAAGCCACAGCTGACATGACCGAGCAAAAGAGTGCGTGGAGTTTTGACGATGACGTTTCCTTCGAGGAACAGAGGCAGAATAACATAATGGTTAATGGAAGTCGGCAAAGAGATGTTGATATTTATATTCAGGACAATCGTACAAATAAAGCATGCACGACTGCCGAAACTAGTCACGAAAAAAGTTTCCAAACAAAGACGGAGGCAACAGCTGATATGACTGAGCCAAAGAATGAGCTGATGTACGAAGGGAGCCATTTTGTKGACAAGGAGAGGAGAAAAATCATGAGCGCTAATGAAAGTAGACAAAAAAATGGTGCTTTCTGTATGCAAGAGAACAGTGCCAATGYACGATATAACATTTTCGAAACGCAGAAAAGCAACAGAACTGGATACTCGCATTTTGGAATCAGTCATGAAATAGGGGAAGTTTTCATTGATCGGTACAATGCTTTCAAGGCAATACCAGAACAAGACATAAAGCTAAGTCCGTTGTATAACAGCAAATCAAGATACGAAGGAGATGCGTACGATCGATACATTTCTTTGGCAAGTCAGGCAGAAGATGAAGAACAACGCGAAAAATATCTTGCTCTGGCAAAACAGACACGTGAAGAGGAGATGTCGTGTTATCGAAGGGAAGAAAACAACGAAGAGCKCTATGTTTGCCTTGCTTGACGTGGCACAAAGAATGAAGTTATATCCAGCAGCAGATGTTATTTGCAAACAATTTTTCCTATTGGGGGACATTAAAATAGTATAGTTGTTTTACTTTGAGATTTAGCTTCTTCTTGCTGTTCCATTTGTAGTAGTATTTGCACTACTGCAGCACGGGTATCGAGGCACCAAACATTTTGTTGCGTAGCTAGCAGTATYATTGTTGCTCCAAGAACATACTCTAGTTTAGTCTTCTTTGCTAAGATGTTGTTTTGTCCCATGGGATGATGTGTGTAATGTGCTTTTTCTTACAAAGGGACGACTAGTAGTAGTGTAGCGAGGAAATATTTCTACTACTAGTAGTACTACTGCTGCTGGTGATATTGCATTTTTGTTGGTAGTACTAGATATTGGCACATGTTACTACCACTCTTGTGTCACATGTGACGTAAAGTACATCTGTAATGTAGAAGATGATACTTTTGCAGATCTTGTTCTTGTTTTCCTTTCTAGTAGTAGTAGTATCTCCTATGTAGATTTCCCTCCCAGGAGCAGGCTCTACAGCAGGACTCCTCTACAATTCTTGTAGGAAGCTTCTTCTTCTTCTTGAAAGGAAATTTTCTCTTTTAGTAGCAACTGCTAGTCCTCTTTGTTCCAACCACCATTCTCATTGGCTCTGGTGAACAGGACTACCACCATCATTTCTCACATGGGCAGAGCCAGTTACCTTAATTGTATCACTGGATTGGAACTGTTTCCAAAGAGGCATATTTTTTGGTGCATAGAATCCACCATGTACTACTACTAGGCCTTYGTTGTCTAATATTTCAAATATTTTAATACCTTGGCAAAGAACATACTATGCACATTAGTAATTGCTAATATCAGCCCAATTATCACCAGGAAATTACTTCCACCAGTCCACTATGACGAGTTTCAATAACCATTTTTGCTGGTCCTCAAAATTGTCCCCAACCTTACTGAATTGTTATTGCAGTCGAATTCTAGCAATGACTGTGTAAAACATGTAGAATCAGCACCACTGAAAAAATGTGCATGTGCATGACAAAAAATATAATTTTATTTTTCTAATTGTCAAATGAAGAAAATGAAAAAAATGACACAGCAAAATAAGTTTGAAAAAACAATGGTTCTTCAATTCACCTCTTCTTTTAAACAAGAATGACCAAAAAAGAAAGCAAGTTATAATAGTAATATTTGAAAATTTTCCACTCTTTGCTAACATATGGAAGTAGGGCCATATCAAAATGACCGTTGGAAGCCAACAAACTGACAGTATAATCATAGTACTATTCATATGAAATAATTGCCTCCTGTTTGAAGTCTTATTCCTTCTTTAATACTACTGCTGGTACAACAGTAAATTGACAGAACTCATTGGAATATTATTAGGTGAGATCAATAGAGTGATAAAAAAGGACCAACCAAATCAACCAAATATTGAGCTTGTTTTGCTAGAAAAGGTGCAAACTGGACACTCATAGCAGTGGACTGGAGCAGCAAGTACTTTGTACTTGTACTATCATAGGTATGAAGYACATAGTATTAATTATGGTGGTAGAAGTTTAATCAGAGTAGAATTACAGCCACAATTAATATGGAATTTGGCCATCCACTAGTATGACTTTGGYAGACTAGTAGTAGTAGTTCCAAGCCTCTAGAGCATGATCCTTTGGCTTCCCAATGACACCAAGAACCTTTAGGTACTACTAATTGTATTAACTTSGACAGGGTGCTTACTAGTAGTCTGGTGGCCCAGAGATGGTTTTTAATAAAGTTCTGGCCTATTTTGTAACACAGCTGGTCTCTCTGAAAGCAGCAAAATTTGGCAACACTGGTGGCTGTTGATGTATTGTTGCTGGTYCCCCCAGGCTTGTCCTTATAATAGTAGTAGCTTATTGTGTAACAATGACACACAGCACTCTTTTTAACACTAGTATGACCAAGCATATCCCCAAAGGGGATCTCATAAGAGGCCTTTTCAGAGCTGTTGTGGTTAGCTTATTGAACTGTTTGGGATTAAAAGAGTGACTGAATACTGGTAGATCTGCTGTGTAGGATCTATACAAAATACTGGGCTTCAAAATTACTAACCAGGATGCCTTTTTGCCCTGCTGCCTGTAGCAGGGCGTGGTATGGTATTTAGGATGAACACATTTTACTCTGATTGAAATCTTATGGTAGGAATGCACTACAAGGATGAGGGATTGGTCCCCACACAAACACTAACAAAATTGTCAGGGTCATTTTTACAGTTAAAAAATTGTTTCAAATTATTTAATTTATTGAGCAGCACCAACGACATACTAACAACAACAACCCCCTTACCCAGCAGTTTGCAGTGCTCACTACTACAACTTCCCCACTAGTCGCAAGTACTAGAGGTTTTCCAGTAGCACGCACTAATACTAGTAATTCTCAAGTAGTAAGCAATGAATTTACCTCTCCAGTAGTAAGGACCACTAATAGAAATATTTAGGGACTAGTTTTTGTGTGTGAAGGGGGGGGAGAGGGGAAATGGAGATGGGAGAATGTAAAAAAAATCGAATTATTGTCGAACGAAAGGTCCCTGGTGTCTATTTAGTCGATCTGCGTTATTCACTAACCATTCGGGATTCACTGTCCTCAGCATGGCGAACCACAATACTGATGCGAATTCTAAAAATCGGTGTCACAGATGGYGACACGAGATTGATTTTGATTCGAAAGTGTGCTGAAATTTGAAATTCCGATACAGTATTTATTTCTTTTCGAAAAGAACGGAATATGGTGAAGTACTTTACAAGTACTTCGTATTCTTCAGTCCGACACAACACATTTGCTTTATTACAGTATCAGTACAAATCGAWCAGTCGAGTTCTTCATTGTAAATATTGCCCAGATAATCGRCGACAAACCTAGAAGACTGACCCCTGCTTCTGTTTCAAGGGATTCTGTATTATTTTCATTGCTATTYGTGATTCTCAAAACGATGTCAACGATTCGCTTGTATTGTGGTCGAGACAGAGAGCAGATGCTGCGGAACTTAGAGCGCGCTCTAACAAGTGATGAACCTGTGTCGTCGGTAGAAGTAAGGAAAACACTTTTAGAAGATGAAGTAATTGATGCTATTATAAATCTTGTTTGGAAGGGGTCTGTCGAGAAAGTATATCTAGATGATTGCGGAGCACATCTAAACAAACCGGCCGTTCGAATGTCCGAGGCGCTAGGGAATTGCAAACACGTTCACCTGTCCGAATCAACGTTTCTATCGAAATTCTTCTTGGAAAGTCTGCTCGTGTCTGCTACAAAAATGAGATCCTTGCGCATCCAAGATTCTCTACTATCAGAGCAAGTGGAGGCTCTAACCAAGGGACTCAGAAGCAACAACACACTGAGGACTCTTGACCTGAGCCGTTCGAGGGTTGAAAACTTTTYTTTACTCGCTAAAGGATTACGGGGAAGTTGCGCGAAGACGCTCAAGCTTCGATCTATCGGTTTGCAAAATCACCATGTCGAATTTTTGCTATCGTCCCTAGAATCATGTCCCTCTCTGGAATCGTTAGATTTATCKTTTAACYATCTTCAAGACACATCGCCTATCGGAAGATTACTCAGAAACAACAATTGCAAATTGAAGGAGCTTCAGATTGGTTACCAAAATTTATGGCAGGAGYACAGAATGGATATCTCTGCAATCTCCAAAGCACTCACAGTGAACAAGAGGTTGAAGACTCTGGATCTCCCCAGGAATGAATTGGACGACTCGTGTGCTCTTGGTTTTGGTACGGCACTAGCGAAAAATTGTACGCTAGAAAACCTCGATATTCGAGAAAATAATATAACCGACTTTGGTGTTACAGTATTGGCAGAAACTGCAATGACTTCCAAATCATTACGGAAATTGAAATTGGGGAGTAATCCATTTGGAACGATCGGCTCACTTGCACTCTTGGAAGCGGTTTCMAAAAACTACAATCTCTTTGAAATCGATGGCAACAGCAAGGTCAACGATGAAGACATCAATCGACATATGAACTACCATACAATACTGAATCGCGGTGGAAGAAAACTCTTACTGGAGGAGCCTCCTCTGGCACTATGGCCTTGTGTCATCGGGAATTCTTGTCAGGATCTACATGAAAATGTCGACGTTGACGCGGAAGCCACCATTGCGAAAGGGAACAAATACGATATAAATGTGAGTGCAGACCTTATATTTTATGTGCTGAGACAGAATCCAAGGATTTTYTTCCACTAAATAGGTCGGCATCAAATTGCAAACGAGTTTTTTGATTGGTGCACACGAAAGCTCTATCGAGCAGCTTTTGCGAAGTGGTGGCGATATTTCATYCTGTAAAATCAGCAGCGTCACTGATTCCGCGTAGATAGAGTGTGGATCTATATGTACGGGCCGAGGTGTGCAAAATTTTGACGTGAATTATCCTTTACTAGTAAACTGCCCTCAATTCCAATATTTTACAATAAGTCGGCCTTGCTGTAGATGCATTGCAATATTAAAATGTATTGCAAGGTTATAGCGTCTTGGATTTTTTGTTCGGCGGGGATGTTAGAGGGTTCTGGGAGTCGCGATAACGGGGATGTTTCTCATTTATGCCCTCGTCGGTGTCATCACCATTATGTTCGACGCCAGCAAGAGATAGATTCGATACTAGGCATTCGATCTCGTCACATAATGCACAAAGTTGTTTCATTTCTTCGATGCGTATGGTGCGACCATAGAGTTCTCGTCTATTTTCGTCGGCTCGGAGCAGAACCTCGACTCGCGATTTTTCCTGCTGTAAAGTAGAGGATAGATAGCGGCCGACAGCAGTAGCCGTACACCCGGAGACTGCTTTCTTGATGCCACCTGTCGACTCCTTTGTGGTATCACTGCTGCCATCACCCCCACAATACTCGTTTGTTTTCAATCGAATTGCAACAAGCAATGTCTTGCACACCAGCATTCCGAGATAATAATCTTCMATCAAAATTGATCGGTCCAGATGGACGGTGTTGCTGCCTTCCGGGAAAATTTCGAGGAATGCATCGTCGGGCAAGAATTGGGCAGTTAGTAGCGTAACAATGTCGTCAGTCAACAGAAACMGTTTGCAATTTGCTGAATCATCGTTGTTGGAAGAAATCGAAATCAAGAATTCATCATCAGCTACAATGGATGTTAAATCATTTCCCGACTTGGTATTTTCGGCTACGATACGATCGGGAATGTCTTGGACCTCCCAAAAGAAATCGTCCTCGTCCTCGTCATCTTCCTCTTCCTCTGTCGATTCTGTTTGCCCTTGCAGCTGCTTGATACGAAGCATCAGTGATTCTGGAAACGGTGATGTTTTTACACATCTCGCAGCTGCGATCAAGTGGTCCATTTTTCGAAGACCGACCGGTGTCGTRGATGATGTTGGAGCCCTGGCGTCGGCATTGCTAGTGTCATCGCCRACCGAGTTTCTGGAATGCGTACGCGGAACAAACCCAAAGGTTTGCAAGAGCTGTGCCGAGGTCAGATCRGTTCCATACGAATGGAAAATTTCTTCCCCCTCGKCGACGTTCCGCTCTGCTATCATTTTGAAGCAATTGTTGTTSTTKTTGTTGTTGATGATGCCCGTGCCTTCGTTGGCCTTATACCGCCGCAACGTCGTACAAGCCTTCTGGGGATTGTGGTTGAGCAAATCGATGACGGGCAGTAAAAATGGGCCACCATAACTGTTGTGGCTTGTGTCGGGTGCCAGTCTTTTTGATGCATCWTCCGAGTCCGTGGTAGGTAGCAAATGAAATCCTCTCGTCGATATGCACATGGTAGCTTCCAAAAAAGATTGATACATGGCATCACTGGTTTTGTCTGAAGCATTTTCGCCTTTTTTTCCCTCTTTAGAATCTTGTCCCCCAMCAATCACTGCAATTTGACGCAGAAAAGGTTTGACACTTTGKCGATATCTCGTTTCTATGCCTTTGCTGTCTCTGTCGATCATCAAAATACTTCCAAGTGTGGTTCCCGCTAAGAAAGGTTTGACATCGTCTTCGGTCGACCATTGCTGAAGCGTTTCGTACTCTTGAAACATGGGCAGTGACCTCAGATACGGTTCGAAATCGATCGCACTATTCTTCTTCTGCTTCGCGCGCAGAAATGCTCCAACGCATCTCAACCACGGCGATGCTACAATTGTTGTTGCTGTTGTTGTTGTTGTTGTTGTTGACGACGGACTGGCAATTCCGTCATCTTCCCCACTTAGAACTAGTGCCGATGGAATCCGTATCAGTGTTTCTCCTTTTTGAATCGGAGTGGTTGCCACAACCCCTCTCGACGGGCCATTGCCTTTCAATGTGAGCGAAGGGTGAACGTAGCCTCCTCCATTGGAAGAATCTCTCTGTGTGTCTCTGCCGTTGTTTCCATCGATCGAGCCGCCTTTCTGTTCTTCTCCTTGTACCCATCGGACGAGATCCGTCCATATCTTTCTGGTCTGGTCATTATCATTGGTATCATCGTGCTCGTCACTCATCGTTGAGCTAATCGACCGCCTGCAAGTATCATACCGTACAACTGTATTCTATTGCAGTTCAAAATTTTCTTTCTTTACTCTCCGACTCTGAACTAAAATTCAAAATCTAGATTTCCCTACTGCACTGAGCAGGTTTTGTTGATTATTGATGGCGCGAAGAAAGTGTTCAGATTCAGACAGACAGACAGACAGACAGACAGACAGACAGACGATGTTTCTTCAATATTGTGTGTGTTTCCACTGCAGTCTTTTCTAATACATATGATACGATTGAATCATACACAATATTGTAAATCAATTTTGATTTACAATATTGTGTGCGTTTTCACTGCAGTCTTTTCTAATATGTATGATACGATTGAATCATACACAATATTGTGCATCAATTTTGATTTACAATATTGTGTGTGTAAAGGTGTTGACGACGCGTTGTTATCATGATCATCATCCTCCTCAGATCCATCTAAAGAGATGCTTGGGGACTTGCTCCTTGATTCTTCTCTCCTCCTAACTTACATAGATCAGTATTATTTTGAGATTCTTCAATCTCAATCCTTTTAGCAGTACCAGACTTGTTCCTTGTCTCATGGAAGACAATCCTGAGGAGCTTCACCACAGGGACATTGTTTCCTTTCTTTTCTTTGGTTGTTCCAAGAAGAATCTTTGGCTCAACAATACTGGTATCCATATCCTTTGCAAGGAAGAAGATGGTACTCTCTTCAAAGATCTCTCCATTGTCATCCTTGAGCTTGTTTGTATTCTTCCCAAACCCAATCTCAGAGGGATGCCGTCTGGGAAAGAGGATATTGCAATTTGCATCCTTGTCCATCTCTGCCAAACAGAAGTAGTTTGACAGATATGGCGGCCAGTTGATCTGGATCTTGAAGTGTCTCTTACTATCAACCCAACTAAGCTCAAGATCATTGAGCTTGGTGATGGGTTCATCCTTGCCAAGCTTCATAGCACTCATGGTAGAACAGAGACCATCTTCATCAGAGGAAGCGCGAGGCTTCTTGGTCAAGGGAACTCTTCTTGGGGGCATGGGGCTCGTGTATTCTTCCTTGTTTTTGGATTCAGTTTCAGGAGGAGAGGGGTAGGAGTTGTAAGAGGCTTCTTCTTCTTGGTCTATGGCAACTGCTTCAAATACTTCTTCTGCTGCTTGCAGTTCAACTCTTTTGTTCCTGTACTCTTCAAATGGATCATCTAACAGTATATTTCTGTTGTGTAGATTTCGCGCAAACAATGACATTTGCTGCAATGAAAAGAAGAAGAATGAGCGTGCATCAATGGAAGAGCAAGAGCAAACAAGCGTTATTGTCACTTATTCTTACCTTGGCAATCTTTCGCCAACTTGATTGTTAGATGTTCTCCCTGATGTAGTTGGAAGACCTCCAATGAAAAATTGATCCAGGTTTGTCACTAGGATCCCAACCTTCTCCTCTGTTTGTACTCAAGTGGCAATTGAAGTGGTAGCAGGCAATTTGCTTTGCTAGAGGCAAATGGTCATAAGTTAGACAAGGATCCTTCTCTTGGTGTGCTCTTTTTGCTTCACTCTTTGGTTGGTGTCAAGACATTGTAAAAGGAAAGAATATGAAAACAATATTTTACTATAATTCATCTACAAATTACCAGCAGCCAAAGGCAGCTCTCAGCTGCACTTAGCTAGCAATGGACTGTACCTTTGGTGTTTTCATCGCACCATTGCTTGTTGCTTGCATTGGTCCTCCAGTCTTGGTTACTGCTTTGCTGCGTTTGCTAGAAAAAGTGATTTCTAGCCTGTTATTTGCTTCTAACTCGAGCTGTCACGTGAAGCTTGGAAAAGCTCAACATTACTAGGAGCAAGTTCATACTACTTAATACTGTGTGTGCCTCCAAGGACTATACATATTGCAATGCCATTGGATTCCTTATATTTATATTTGTGATGTATATTATCATATATTGCAATGATATGGGATTCATACATAAAGTGATAGCAATGCTGTGGGATCCCTGTATTAGATATATATGTGATAAATACTCTTTATTATATACAAAAAGAGGGCAATGCCAATCCAAATATCAGCAATGCTGTGGGATTGAAGTACAGTTTGCTAGAGCCAGTACTGTATGGTAGGATCCCCATGCAATGCATGCAGCTGCTCAGCTGCTGGTCAGCGAGGAGCAAAATGGATCTATTTGGACGTCTGTAGTACAAAAACTGTGTAGAAATTTCTGTAGAAGACAGCAAATCAAGGGGGTACCCTTGCCATTTTGCTCAAAATAGAAGGGTTTTGATTCCGCGTTCAAAATCATACTGAGGCCTACTGTGGCCTGTCTGGTGAAACTGCCTCCAGCATGCTGATAGTGTGTGCTAATTTAGCGTGCTGAATTAAACTATTCTCAATAAACTCCCTGGTTCAAAGAAGCAACTGACCATGGAAATAGCTCCATTTCAAGCACTTCCACTCAACCTTATACTCTGTACTTGGTATCACTGGATAGCTCTCTTCCATTGTTGATTCAACAACCCTTGAACCATAGAAGAGGACCCAGTAGAAGTATTAAATTAGCGTGTTTATTGCAGCAGCTTGTCTTTTTTCAACAATGGCAACAACATGGTACTAACCAAAGAAGGTATTGAACTAGTTGCTAAAGAGGTCCTTCAGTGGCCCTAAAGGAGGAAGTGGAATGCCAAGGACAAGGATATGAGGTTCAGAGCTTGCTTTGGAGCCCCAACTGAAATGGTAGCAGATATCTGGAATAGAATAGTAGCTTGGGGTCCTATCAACTCTGGTGGACAACCAAAGCATCTGCTTTGGGCGCTTATTAGTCTTATGGTCTATTCAACAGTAGAGACCCATTGTTCTCTCATAGGATGGCCTTCAGCCAAGACCTTTTCAAAGTGGTCCTGGTACTTTGTGAAGAGGATTGCAGAGCTGTGTGAGGACCTGATCAGTCTTGACAACAGATTTGATGGACTGAATGGAGAAGCTTGGACCAACTGCTACATAAGTGTTGATGGAACAGACTGTCCTGTCTTTGAACCATGGCCTTTCTCCCCCGACATGTATTCAAAGAAGATCAATGGGCCAGGGGTGAAGTATGAAGTGGCTGTTTGCTTGAAGACAGGCTTCATTGTGTGGGTAAATGGTCCATTCAAAGCAAGCATGAATGATAATACTATATTTGAGGAGGGTTTGGGTACATATCTTCATCCAGAGGAAGGTGTGGAAGCAGACAGGGGCTATGGGGGAGACCCCCAACTGAAGCATCCATCAATGGAGATCAACAGTGAGAAAAGAAAGATGAAATCAAATGCTTGGGCGCAGCAGGAAGCCGTGAATAGTAGATTGAAACACTGAACCTGCTCGCTACTCACTTTAGGCACATTAAGCCAAACACCAGGGATACAATGATGGAGAGACACGGGCAGTGTTTCAATGCAGTTGCTGCGATTACACAGCTCAAGTTTCTTTCTGGGGCCACAGTCTTTGCCAAGGGCTCAATTACAATGTTCATTATTTCTAGTCGTATGAGCAGAATGGATAACCTCAACAACACAGTGCAGATGCTCTTTGGCAAGAAAAGATGCTACTGCATCTCTATTTACACTACTCAAGGAATACTGCTGTTCCCACTACTCCCGGAACCAGTGCTGTTCTGGGGGTCTCAGTTAGCAATGCCATCTCTGGCGCTTTGAGTATTTTGAATGTGTGATTTAAAATAGGCCAAAAGCTAATTTTAACACGGTGTTTGCGTGTGAAGATAAAAACCAACTGATTTTGCCCAAATTGGACAGTATACCCCTTGATTTGCTGTTTTCTACACAGCTTTCTACACAGCTTTTGTACTACAGACGTCCAAATAGATCAATTTTGGTCCCCAGCAACCAGCTGCAGTCTTGTATGTACCGGCCGGTTGGAAAAGATTACAGTAAATATATTGATGTACGTACATACCATACATAGTAAGTATTTACATACATACAAATAAACAGGCTTCTACATGTACCATACTGTACGTACGGTACTAATGTACAGTACTGCAATCACACAAACACTCAATACTGTCTACTGTGCTACTACTAGTCAATACTGTAATAGAAATATCAGTATCAATATCATTTTCAATATCATTTTCAATATCATTATCAATATCATTATCAACATCATTATCAACATCATTATCAATATCATTACCAATATCATTATCAATATTATTAGCAACATCATTATCAACATCATTAGCAATATCATTAGCAATATCATTATCAACATCATTACCAATATCATTATCAATATTATTAGCAATATCATTATCAATATCATTATCAATATCATTAGCAATAAGTAGTTGTATCAGCTTTAGCTCTAGCTAGCTTGAACTCAAGCTTGAACTTTAACTTGAGCTCTAGTAGCTCTAGGTGTAGCCCAAGGTGTAGGTGTAGTTGTAGGTCTAGGTGTAGGTGTAGTTGTAGGTCTAGGTCTAGGTGTAGTTGTAGGTCTAGGTCTAGGTGTCGGTCTAGGTCTAGGTGTAGGTGTAGTTGTAGGTGTAGTTGTAGGTGTAGTTGTAGGTGTAGT
>CAACVS010000065.1:93586-123648 GCA_900660405.1 Pseudo-nitzschia multistriata | reverse complement strand
CCCATCGGGGCCTTTTTCGAGTGCCTCTGCACGGCGCCCTGCAAGGCCTGCTCGGGCCTCTCGTGTTCGAACCCCCTCTCGTCCTTTGTGGTGACCACGGTGCTGGTCCAGCTCCCGGTCGTTGTCCTCTCCGCGATGGAGCTGGGCGGCCTGGGGAGCTGCCGGGCGAGCCGGTGGCTCCTGGGGATGCTGGTGGCGGGCCTCTCCCACCTGGCCGCGGGATTTTACCTCGCGGCCAGGACCGGGAACGCCACCGACGAGGCCCTCCGGCACAGGCACCGGGCCACGGAGCGGATCGGGTACCTGCTCTGCCACGATCCGTGGATCGCCGCGTACCTCCTGGTGGCAATCTTTTACTTTTCGTGGCTCTGCGTGGGCTCGAGCCGGTCCATCAACGGGTACTTTGCCGAGGACTACGGGAGCGCCGGGGGCTGCGGGAGCGACGCCCGGGACCGGGTGTCCGCGGTCCTGGGGCTCGGCTGGTTCTACCTCTTTGCCGGCCCGACGGTCCTCTCCTGCACCGTCTGCTGCGCGAGCTGCTGCGACAAGAAGGACTACGCGGCGGACGAYGAAGCCTTTGCCGCGGCGGAAGCGGGAAGGCAGAGCACGAAGCGCCCGTCGAAGCCTTCCRGCGAAGGCACACCGGGCGCCGGGGCCCCACCGGACACCGGACCGCCGAGGACCTACTCGGCGGAGGGGATCCCCATCGACCGCAAGGACGACGACGACGACGAGAGCGAGGTCGTCCAGGCGGAGGCCGTGGTCGAGGGAGAGGTTCTGCCCCCGCCCGTGATGCCGCCGCAGTCCAAGAAGGACGACGCCGCGGCCGCCCCCACGACCGGAACCCCGCCCGCCGCCAAGACCAAGCGGTGGTTTGGACGGGGCAGGGGCAAGAAGGACGGCGAAAAGGACCCGGGGGTTCCCGACGCGAAAGCAACCGTGTACTAGGGAAACGGAACGGAACGGATCTCCTCCTCCCGGGTGGAATGGAAGGTTATCCGGCGCGGCACGGGAATGATGGCCGGAAGGGTTTGCGTGCGGTGGCGACGCCGTGCCGTCGCACCCTGCCGGGTAGTTTTGTGGATTGTAAAAAGAAAAAAGAAAAAACGTTTCGTACAGTATGGTACCAGTTCGTGCCGTAGTAGGTAGGAATGCCGTCTGTTGCTTGTGTCTAGTAGGATACCCGTACCGCACTTGTACACACACCGCGTGATGCGCAGCCGTGCGATGCATCGCCGAACCCCCGTCCGCCCAAGCAAACCTGGCGTTCTCGGAATGGTGCTGGTATCCGTAGCGTAGCGTAGTGCAGTGCATCGTTTTGCTCGGGCCTTGCTTTGGCTTGCCTTTGGCGCCGCAAGCCACGGGTTCGAGAAGAGAAGGCGAATGGAACAGATGATTTGTTCTGGAGCAGAAGGATCGATGAAAAAAAATCCCCCGCCGCGTTCCTTCCATGTTCCTTACCATACGTAAGATCGGTATGCTCGCATGTATGCTAGGTACTTGTAAGTCGTATATACGGTCCCAGCAACCAAGGCTCATAACCTGCAAAGTGTACGTATGCTCCTTAGTGTCACATAAAGGGATGTTTAAATTAAAGAGTCAGCGTGGTGATTATTCACTCACTATCTACTCGTGATCTACGTGATTTACGTGTTACTGGCTCACAAAAGGAATGCATCACGCACGTGCCTGCCGTGCGTTGGCATCCGACACCGTCCTACCGTAACTACCCCGTAGTACGGTTCCCTACCGTATTCTTCCTTACTCGGGAGTTCGCGAAAAGAACACAAAGAACAGCTTGTTGCATTTGCATCTTTGTGACCCGTTCGTGCATGCAATACTTTGGGTGATCGATACGTGCGTACTTATCAATTCCGTATCAGAAGAATATGGAACAATCGCGGTTTGTAGGTAGAACCAATACGAAGATCAACTTTGAAGTTTAAATGGAAAAACAGAATTACGAGGCGAGTCATGGGGATCAGACAGAAAGTATACTCCTTTTATCGTTCTATCATTCCAGTCCTATGAATTTTTATTTTTATGTTCTTCTATATTTGAGAAGGTCCCAATGGAAAAAATTTAAACGCATTTTATGTGTGCCATTTTCACAATCTCGTTAAGAAATTACTACGTACAAACTAAAAAAAACTTCCTTTCTCCGTGTTTAACTCTGAGAAGGATTGACAAAGAAGAATTGTTCGCCATCCCTGAACTATCGTTCTTATGTCTCCGTCCAACATTTGACAATGATCTATTGTTTTCACATTTACGACTTTTCACGTACTGTACGGTTATGTTTTTAGTCTTGTGTAGGGGACAAAAGTTCTGACCATAGATCGGAAGCAATCCGGCCCCGTTTCGATGGCTTGAAATACCTTCCAGTAAATTATACCGATACACGGGTTGCTAACACGGAGACATCCCCTTCAGAGTTTCTAAAACGGTTTCCTCTTTTCACGGTTTTTTCGCTGCGATACCGTACGGATCTGTCCCATCGGCCCTGCGATGATAAAAATGACGATGGTGGAAAAGTAAGCTGTTCACCCTGTCTTGCTAGTGCGTGCGATTATGGCTTTCCTCATGATCCCTGGTACAATTTCAAATTTCACAACCTAGAGAAAGAAAGAATTGGAAACTTCCAGTTCTGCAACGGAGCGTAAGATCATTAAATTTTTTTATTGATAGCATGCAAAACGTTGTGTTTGTAGTAATATGAAGGGATGATCGCAGAATTTTTCGGCCTTGGTTCACGTTGCATTTGTGAAACAACTACTCTAAGATCACCGCAAACAGTTAACGTAGGATATGCATTTTGCACTGGTATATTTTAATACGGTACCAATTAGCAGGTGTCTATTCATGTATCTAGTTACGCGCTTTCCGCGTTTCATATTGACTTCTTGTAATTCAAGATGTCATCTTTTTTGCGCCCCGAAACCTTCTTTCCAAACCTGCCTAGTTTTTCGAATGCTTCGTGAAGAGGTTGCATCTTTAACATCTCTACCGTTCGTTTTCGATGGTTCCTAGCTATGTTTGATTTCTTGACCGCTTCCTGTATTTCTCTTCCAGTATATCCCATCTCTCGCAAAAGTTTTTCGCGATGCTTGCTGGGCATTTTTAGTTCTGTTTGAGTCCGCCTCGTGCTCTTAACTGCCTCATCGTATTCTACAAGGTCATAAATTTGGACATTTTCGGGATCGTGTTCCCAGGCGAGGCTTATGGGCGCGCCTATCATGCAGACGTTGTCCCCCAGGACTCGTGGATACTCCCGTACAGTCAACGTCGCGAAGCCCAGTCGTCTGCCCTTGCTCGATTTGGCCGGTTGCTTATCTTTCATGCAAGACATTGTTCCTCGATCGCCGCCATCGAGGTTCGCGGTGTTTGCATCAGATTTCAGTTTCCCGGGATCACTCGAAGACAATCTTTTGGTGTCAGGGACTTCACGCACCTGAAACCTTTCAGCATCTTCGTCTTCGATACCAGGCGATTCGTCGTCTTCGAGGTCACAGTCAGAAATATCTTCGGCTAAAACTGTTGTATCGGCAAGAGCCAACACGGACAACTTAGAAGTTTCCAAAAAGCTGCCGTTCATCTTCTTCACACTGTCGCTTGCATGCTCTCCATTGCCATTCGGGTGAATGTCTGAAACGTCCATTTCAGGACGAATCTCCTTTTCCGAACAAGGACCACTGGCCATACAGTCTGCGTCAAAATCCATGTGTACAATTCCTATATCAATGACACGTCCTGTCATCTTCGTTCCTATCCGGTGTGTCCAGTGTAAGCTAACTTCTGATTGAGGAATTCAGCAGCAAATTTCAATTAAAAGACCCTATTTGCATTCGGAATTTAATGAATAAGATGTTAGAAGCTGAAGAGGGCAGGACAAACCCAAAACTAGATGTGAAGAAAAAAGACAATCGCGATATCCCTGAACGATCCTGCGATAATCTTTCGTGCGTGGGATATGAAACAACAAAATAATAATAGAAAGTGCACGGATGACAACCAGATGATTACAGATATGTTCCGCGCTGCTGGACGGTACGGAAGTAGTCTCCTGAGATCCGTCTGTCGAACTCGAAAGCAAACAGAATTTTATTTATCTCGCACCAAATAATAATTCTCATGAGCTGATTGAGGTGGTTGCAATTCCGAGCGAACTGGTAATGACATCCCCTATTTCTAGCCGTATTCAGTGCGTTAAGTAATCATAAGGACTTGGTTAAGTGGATATCCGACGAGAGAACAACTTCTAGAACTTTGAATGAGGCTATAATACAATTAATTAGTTCGGAAGTAGGATTTCGAAGTTGAGATTGGAAATTACGAATCGATGCATTTGCATGCAAGAACATTTACTGTAGCTCTTAGTCCGAACACAACGTGCGGCGTAGCGTGGAATTCCCATTCAATAAAAATAATTACTGTAATGGACTACGTCCGAGTACGTAGCAGACAATGCACGAAAGTTCAACGTTGTACGAGTACCCAGTACTGTACTCGTACGTATTCAAAACAGAAATGTCACTGCAATTTCACTATGGAACACTCTAGTGATAGTGTATCGTAGAACGTACGAACCTTCCCACGTTACGTACTACTACCTCCGTTCCAGAATAATAGGTCAATATGCAGTACTCTATTTTTTCCAAAATAATTGTCCAGTATGGAATGGCCCTATAGAATGTGTAGAATAAGTACTAAATGTACTAAATGTACTACAACTATTGTATTATCATTTGTATTTAAGAGTATTAGCACTATTACTACTACTATTGGTACCAATACAGCACTAGTATTGGTACTGTTGTTGAAGTCTACCAGTACTGAACATGCAAAGGCAAGAATCTTTTCTGGGTCGCAACAAGTGATTGATAGTAGTACCGGAAGCTCCCCTTGACGAGTAAGCTTTTCTTTCCCAAGGTGTGGAATCTTGTAAGTCTTGTCACCACCAACACCAAGTGACTCCATTGCACACTGTAGTGACAAAAATATATTGTTTAGAGTCTCACGTTTGGATTGTTCTTCAAATGCAGCAATCACCACATTGGCAATCAAGAATGTGTCCACCATGTTCGAAGACCACTTCTTATGCTGAAGGCTCTGGATAGAATTGAAGAAACCCAAATCAAGAACATCAAAGTCAGGACTGTTAGGTGCTTGGGCCTTCACAACAATATTCCAGTTCCTCTCACGAGCTGCAGCTGTCACAGCTGCTCTGGTGTTGAGCGTATGAGGCTTAGCATTGTCTTCCTATATTACACAACTTGGAAGAACACCGTTGTCTCTGGGGAACTTCTTGTAAATAGCTGGTAGAACTTTTTCAATCATGAGCTTCCTGTACACTTCTTCATTGACATTAATAGGGTGGGGTTCAATCGTACCTCTGGGTCGATTCACAGAAGATCTCTGCGCTGGTCTGTACTCCACAATAGGCCAGATACCAAGCTTCTTACCATAAATCTGGGCCTTGCTGTTGCACATAGAAACATCACCTTCTTGATATGCTGCTTTGACGGTGTCTTGCCAACTGGTTCAAACTCTTCATCAAGTAGATATGTGTTGCTTGTTAGTACTTCTTCCTTTATGAAGAACCATTTCTCATCAACATGTACCTTGTCATACATTGGATCAAAGACACCATTGTGATCAATATGAGACAGAGCAAATCAAATCCTTTCCATTTTGTTTGTTTCTTTTAGGAAAGGCTTCAAAGTGCAGCTGTATCTCTTGATTGCTCCACGTTTCTTAACAAGACGGTGCAGACTGGTGACTGGAATATTGATTGCTGCTGATAAGGTCCTTAGATCTCCTCTTTGTTTGTATGGAACATCCCTCATTCCTTCAAGATCAGAGGTAGGCCTAGCCTTCCTACCACACTTGGACCTGTTGTTTGACACATCACCTGCAGGGCATGTTTCATCATCCTGAGTTTCTAAATTGCACTTCCAAATTCTTGCACAAGTTCTACGGGAAACTTTGAAGGCCTCCGCTGCTGCCTTCAATGCACCCTTACRAAGTTTCCCATTCCCTTTCTTATGTGGAAGCAGTTGGTGCAGAACAGATTGCTGTGTGTTGTGAGGGTACTGAGTCTGGAGAGCTGTTTGTTTTGTATTGATATACATCCTTATGGAGGTCTTCAAGGAAGAAGTCTGGCATTTTTAGTATTTGTTGTTGGTGGTGCTCAGTATGCTTGTTGTTTTCCTGCTGCTTCTTCTTCTTTCTTTTAAAGTATCTGCCATTTTTAGCAGGGTTACTCTCCCTCAAGGGATTGATTTTAGGAAAAAGAAATAGGATCAATGCACTGTGTAAAAGAGCAGAGAAATGCTTCCGACACAGTTCCTTCTGATAAACTGGAAACAGAACAAATAAATCAAGGAGGGATATTGCCAAGTTCTGAGTTCACACAATTAGTGGCCTAATTTAGTGAGCTAAAAATAGCAGTTGAGGTACAGAGTGTCCATGAGTGTCTGTTATGGGACTGGAATCCATTGAGTCTAACTAGTCTTTACACATTAAAAGATGGCTGGTTATCCAGGCACCTTGTAATTTAACCACATAACTGTTTCAGTCTTGAACTGACAGTTTGGGCTGTAACTTTGACCACAACAGACACATGATAAAGAAAAGAAGCACATAGTGAAAAAGAGAATTAAAAGAACTTTCTAATGCCATGGGGGAGTAGGGGATCTGAGAAGTATTGATTGATACTATATATGTACTATGTATATCAAGCATTGCTAATGTACAACTGGGTCGTCTTTTTTTGCTTGGCCAAGCCTATACAATAACACCTTTTCTTGTCTTTATTTCTGCATGATCGCAATCTACTTCTACTGCTGGTGGTACTGTCATTGAATAGCTGCTAGTGCATACCATACTGTTCTATAGGTGTGGTTTGTGCAAACTACTACAGGTCAGCAATGTAGTTGACTTACTAGTCCTCATAGGTCTGGTAGCTTTGAGGAGTGCACCAAAAAAGACGTTTCACAATGTCCTAGTGCACCACAAAAGACCTGGTAATTTATTGTGAATTTTATGACAAAGGAAACATGGTCAAATGAATCAATCTTGCTGGAATACCAATACAAATTTCCAAAAATTAACAAGAAATACTAGAGAAAAGGAGGAAGCACTTTGAAATGGGACTACTACTAGTAGTAGTACTAGAAACAGCCTCTCTAAGAATATGCAGAAAAAAACTCAATTGCAAGAACTTTTACATAGTACCAGTACATAGTAGTATACTAGCAGTGCTACAACAACTAGTACTACTACTAGTAGTAGTATCCAAGACAGCATGAACATGGTCACCATCATGCTGTTCCTCACAGCAGACAGAAAATACCAGACACTATTAGCTAGTACTACTACTGGTAGTATTATTAGTACTACTATCATGCAACAAGAACTAGTACTACTAGTAGTACTGATAATAGGTAGTAGTAGTAGTACTATTACATCCTAGTACTTCCTCCTTTTTCCTCTAAAAATGAATGTCCAAAAAGCACATAAAATAGTACTGTTACTACTACTTAGTCATCATCATTCCTCATGAAACTCAACTATCCTCAAAACATTACTTAATAAAAAGAGGACAATTGTTCTTGTTGTTGCTGCTGCTAGTAGTAGTATGTTCTTGCTGGTGGTGGGCAGAGGACAACAAGAAAATCAGATTTCTTGGTGTTACTAGAGGATGGCCATTGTGGAATAGAGGAACAAGTAAGAACAAGTACTTCTTACTACTACTACTACTACTACTACTACTACTACTACTACTACTGCATTCAATCAACTACCAGATCCTTTCTTGTTAGAGCCCCTGTTTGCACTCAACTCCTTCTAACTCCTACTAAAACTACTACGTCTTTTGACTTAAATACTGCTTTTACTCGTTGTAGGAACAACAAACATGCTGGGTTCTTCTTGGGTTCTTGTTACTAAGCCTGAGGAACTGGTAAATTTAGAATAGTAAAGAAATCTGGCGTAGTTATCATCTGCAAAAGAAAGGAGAACAGCCAGCAACAGCGAACAACAACAACAACAAGATGATGATCCGTATTGTCGACGAACACCGTACCATTCGATACCAGTCCAAGGCACTGACGATGATTTACTTCCGCAGTACGTAGGTACCGAAGTCATATTTTTGAGCGAAACGAATGCTAAAGACATTTTTCAAATGCGGTTGATTCGTGCCGACAAATCATAATACTGAGGATCGTCTAGCCATCACAATTATTTTTGGAGCAGCGTRCATGGAACACAGAAATAGGCGAGCGCACGAAACAGTGGATCGCGGCAAAGCGGTATCGATGGCAGAAGCTTCTATGCCACCCGGATCTTCCTGCTCGTCGCCACTGCCACCGCCACTGCCACCGCCACCTACAAATCTCCGGCAGCAGCTGCACCGTTTGCTGCTAGCTGCATGGCATCTATTCTTCTCCTTCTGTTGCATACGAACAAGCACGGCAAGGAYAAGGACCGTGGTTGCTCCAGGCCACCGAGAACGAAGATCAGCTGCGGCAAAGGCCTCGTCGTCGATGCCTCGATTGGTACTTGCCCTTTGTTTCTTATCGATGTACTTTGCAGCGCATCACCAATTGGAAGGAATGGAAGAACACGAAATGCAGYTCCACTATATCAAACAGMAGCAACAGGAACAAAGGCGAACCAAATACGACATCATTGGATCCAAAACAGGATTGCTAGGATCATCCATGGAAAAAAACGTCACCGCTCAATCGCCGTCGTCCAGGTCTCTCTCCCATTATTTGACCAGACGTACACTAGAGAAAGGGAGTGACGCTAACTCGAGCCTGACCTTGGAGGAGGCACGCAAGGGAAGGGAGCCCATCCTAGCRATATTGGAGGATGCSGGWATCCAAACATATGACGCAAGCGATGTCGTGCAGCTACCTCTGTGGTCTTCTGTAGTGGAACTCTATTACAGCAGSSATGGCGGCAGAAAACGCGACAATTCTATCAGCGACCGGACGGTTCTCGAAGCACGTGAAAGCACCGAAYCGGAAGCTGGTGGCCCCGTCATTCTTGGACTGGAGGGGTGCGCAGSCTTTCGAGAAAGGGTTCCCGCGAAGGATCGGTTTTTAGGGGTGGCGGGCAGCTTCAACTCCGGAACGACGGCATTTGGGGTTTCCTTGCAGAAGAATTGCCGGTTKGCCGAGCACGGTGCCGGTCGCAACTGGCAGGAAAGCCTTGGGAGGGGCAAAAGGAGGATGGTGGTTAGCAACGCAAATGGCATGCTGAGCCAGGTGCCATGGGCCAAGCACAAGATGGCGAGCTACCGCTTCAACCACACGTTGCTCCCACCGTCGTCAACGAATCGCCGTCCCCCGATCGACCACAATCACGTTCTGCCCATCGTCTTGGTCCGTGATCCCTTTTACTGGATGCAGAGCATGTGCAAGGAGGGATATGGGGTCCGATGGGACCACGATTCCAACCACCACTGCCCGAACCTGGTCCCCAACGACTTCGATCGAGCGCGCTTTTCTGCTGGAAGGCCACAGCAACACGGAGCCAATGCTACTACTTCCTCGGTTCCGGTTTGGATGGGCCCCAACCCTACCGTTGGACCATCATGGCCGTCGTTGGTTCATTATTGGAACGCCTGGTACGAATCCTATTATTACAACGACGATACCAACAATGGTTATACCGGTGGTTTGTCGAAGAACTCCTACAAAAAGGGCGGCGAGCCAGCTATCGTCTCACCTCAACCGAACCAAAAATGGCCACGGCTCATCATTCGTTTCGAAGACACGCTCTTTTACCCCCGGGAAGTGATGGCCAAGGTTTGCCACTGCAGTGGGGGGATTCTCAACTCCGAAACAGCTATCGGTATGGAAGATTCATCGATTGGGGCCCCTCTACAACGCAACAAAAACTATGAATACTCCCTTTCTGAGGCTAAGCCCCACCACCACGAAACGCCAGACAAAAACACAAACTTCGTGCAGGCTATGGTTCAGTATGGAACGAACGCTACCCGGTTTCGCAACATGACAGACGACGACCTGCGGTTTGCGATCGAATCCCTCAATCCGACCCTGATGGAGGCCTTTGGTTATTCGTACGGTGCTTGAGATCCGTTCAACAAACGAACCAAAACCAACCAAATCAAATGTAGCGATGAAAACTGACAAACGAAACGACATGGAATGGAATGAATTGATTGAGATGCATTGGATTCACACTTGCCTAGATCGACTCGAACTCGTTCACAAACATATACCACGCAATTAAAAAATCCTAGCCCACGAGGTTTGATGGGTTTGCTCAGCATTAAAATTCTTTGTTTCTATAAGTAGTTATCCTTCTCAGTCGCGATTGCAACTGCGATTGCTATCACTCTGTTGATCGCTTAGTTGCTTTCGATGGGTGCGTGTGACGCACTGTTTCGTTTGCCATGCCTCGGCTTCCCTAGAGTTTTTGGTCACTGAAACTTGTCTCGCTCCCTTGCGTCTGTTCGTTCGTCTCGGATCCGCTTGATCCGTCGCTCCGTTTCCGCTTCTTGTTCCCCCACCACCCGATCGTATTGATCGAATATCAGGCAGCTGCGCTCTAGGTCTTCCAACAGCTCGCTCCCCGTAGCCCGTGTCGTGTCGCGGGTTTCGTCGCCAGAAGTGGTGGTTGCGTCTGAGTTCCATGATCCGGTTTCCGCACGCGCCCGGAAGCCAATCCCCTGCTTGTTCCATTCTTCTTCCATTGTTGCCCGCTCGCTCTGCGCGGCTGGCGGCAGGTGTTGCTGCGAAAGCGAGAGGGCAGTGTTGCCCTTGTTGTCGATCATAGTATTGTTCTCGGGTTCCGTTTCGACCATCGTCACATCGAACTCGATTCCGAGCGGTTTCGGTGGATGCTCTGCGGTGCGCTCTCTCTGGCTGGTGGAGGAGCCGGCAATGGCGCTTTGAATCGCAGCATCGAGCGTCTTGTGCTCCCCGTTGATGATATCGTTTTTGTTATATTGGTTTGAGATCATTCCGAGACTACTGTTGCTATCGATTGTAGCGCTCTTGGTGTGGTTCGCGGAAGCTGTCGTTGGCCCTAGCCCCCGCCCGAGTGCCCCCCTCGAGCTTGCCGCCACCGCTAGTTCCGTCTTGACCCGGTCCAGTTCCCGAAGACCAGACCGTAGCTCGTTTTGCAGGCTCTTAAGCTCATTTTGGTGGGCGAAAGAATCGAGACGGGCCCTCCCACCCTGTAGGAAGCCCACCACCCGCCCGAGCTGGTGGCCGACAAAGCGGCAAGCCCTCGGGAGGTCGCGTTTTCCCGTGATTGCCATCCCCACGCCCCCTAGGACGGCGAGCTCGCCCCAGGAGATGCTGTTGAACATGATTGTTTCGCAACCAACAGTAGCCGTATTCGTATCTTGCAAAACGGAAAACTAAAAAACGCAAGCGGTTCTTCGATTGAAACAATGGATGATTCGAATTAGCAACAAACGTGGCGACTAAAGCAGAAATTGCTATCCTGTAACTAACAAGTAGAGGTATGAAATGTTGACTTGAAATAATTCTTTTTTCTCTCGATATCTCGAGATTGGGGGAGCGATCTCAGATTGAGTACGGTATACGGTACATGCATATGAAATATGAACTATGAACGGTACCTACAGTATCATACGTATGTTGCTGAATATGAATATGATGTACGGTACGGTACGTGTTGCTTCAGAGACTATGTACTGGTAGGAAAGGTCCCTGATATTACCGTAGGAAATCGAGCGTTTCATTCGATGATTTGTTGACTCAAAGGSGAGCAAACGAGTACAGAAAATTATATAAGCCCTATGATTGCTGGCTCAGGTGTAAAAATGTCTTCGAATTTTGGCAGCTTTAATAGTTCAGCGGTACAGTGGACGATGACAGGACTAGTAATCGCACTGTCTTAATAAATGAACGGATTTGAAACAATAATGACCCTTCAAAAACCAACAGTCACAAAAACCCGTTGCAAAGGAATCACAACTGTACGGTACCGTGGGACCTACGCTAAGATCTATCGTACAGTACGTACAGTACTTTAATTGAACTGTTCGTACTTCATGTGTTCTTTCAAACCAACCAACCGGCGCTGAAGGTACTGTAGTACTTGGTACCGTGTCACAACGAGAAATACTCGTAACTGTTTGGATCAGGAGTTTAATTTTTGTTGAAGAAAAAGCCCATCGTCAATCGTGCCTGGCTCCCGTACGAGTTACCGTTACACTAGTACGTACAACTGGAAAATACGGTTAGGAGTGAGGAAAGTGGTCGTACCGGTAACGGTGCGACTAGTGTAGCACATAACGAAAAACATCTCGCATCGCTCTCGAGCGACCGAAGTCAAAAAGAGGTCGTACGTACCAGTGGCATGTCACAAACTGGACAAATCAACTCTTCCATGCTACTTTTCTCACAACACATACCCAAATCATTATACGTAAAAAACAAGCAGAGGCTGAAACTGAAACTGAAACAGAAACACAAAGCAGCAAACGAGATCGGAAACACATCACTGCCAAAAACAAAAACAATAGCGAAAACAACAAACATGCCTAGATCTTCATCATCRCCATCCCTCTCGACAAGGAAAAGTTTCCCAGATGCTTTCGTTCGCTTGGTGCCCTGCCTTTTGGTCGTCCTAGCTTCCAAAATTGCCAGCGCCCAGGAAGGGAGCAGTACATCCTGCATGGACAAGGGCGCGTCTTCCTGCATGGAATGTCTCACGGACGAAAACGTTATCGGAAGCAGCACCTGCGGGTGGGCCCCCGGCTTCGGTTGCCTCGACTCGTGCAACATCATTGCCGACATTAGCTGCTTCGAAGCGGGGAATTCCCCGGATTTGACCCGCGGACCGGATGTGGTCTGTGCGATGGCAGACGAGTCCATCGCGGACRACGAACTCTGTAGTAGCAAAACCGACTGCGGATCCTGCGTCTCCACCGTTCGTGCCAACGGGGTCGACACCTGCCACTGGTTCGGCTCGGAGCTCGGTATGGACGCCTCATCGGCACACTGTGGGCCCGATCCTTGCACCATGCTCGGGTGCGGATCGGCGGTGTGCGATGCCGCCACCGCCACAGAGCCYGAGGACAGCAACGACAACACCGTCGCCGTGGAAGACGACATTCAGGAAGCGAGCGGGAGCGCAGCAGAACCGACGGTGCCAGCCGAGAACACCCTTTCGGAAGCAAATTCGGGACTTGCTTCACCGTCGGCTCCCTCATCTTTGGAAACGACCGGACGGCTGCTCATGGCAGCCACTTGGTGCCTACAGCTGCTGCTAGTATTGGTAGCTTAGGTATCTGATCAGGTGTATTCTGTGCTCCGTCGTTCAAAGGCTAAGAAACCATACCGCATTACGGCGTTCTACTCTGTATGATGTAAACATAAAACTATAGGGTCGGGTCGCAACCCAATTTTTGGCCCTCAATTACATTTCAATGCATGGCCTGGGTTGTGATAAACATTTACAATGCTCGATCCATCGCATCGCATGCATCATTGTGTGGTAGTATCTAGTAATCGTTGTACCACCGCTTAGTCCAGACCATGTACAGAACGGTCCGGTCTTCGCGGGTATTGTTTCCCCGGCCGCGGTGGCATATCCTTCCGTCAAAGACGACCACCGATCCTGGCTGGATGCGGGGTTGGAACGAATTGCCGCTGCGTTGGAGTGCCTCCCCGCAGGTCTGTCTGTGGCTCCCCAGCAAGAACTCCGTCGCACCGTTCTCGGCACTGGTTTCCACCAGGGGGATCAGCACGGTGAAGTAATACGGATGGGGAAGCCCGACGTCGACCGTCTCGTCGTCGAAGAGGAGGTAGACATCCCGGTGCCAGGGTCCGTCCCTCGGAACATTGCTGTTGCTTTCGTTGTCGTCGCTATCGTTGTCGTTTGCCGCCGAGACGGGTAGTGCCCCCGCATAGGATTTATAATCCGAGCGGAGCATTCGATCCATCAGTTCGGCGAGTATCTTGGGGCGCCGAAACTCAAGGGAAGCGAACGGGTTTTTTTCGTCCCCGCACTCTTCTTCCTCCTCCTCCTCCTCGTCGTCGTCCCAGTACGGGTTCATGCCAAAGGTATAATCGAGCCGGCCCGGGCTGATTTCGATCACCTCGTCCGACTCGCCGGTCTCCTCGTCTTCGATGGAATAGTGTGGCATGAGGTAGTACCGCTTYGTGTCGAAATCGTGCCGGTAGGGCTTGTCGATTGGGCGGACGTCCCGACCCGCCATGAGCTTGGTCACGATCGAAAAGTTTTGCGAGTGGGCCTCCCGAAAGGCCTCGATCTGTTCTTTGGAATAGACGTCYGGAAGAACGACRACGCCATCTGTTTCCAGTGCGGTCGCCAGCGCGTCTAAATCGTAGTCGTCTCGTTCCGTGTGGTGTCTTTCACAGCGGGGCGGTGGGGGGAGGTGGTACAGGGTCCGATCGTCGTTCTGGTACGAGTTCGGATCGGTTTTTGCGTCGGGTAGTTTGGAGCCCATCGCAAAGCCCTCCGAAATCCGAAGACCCCGGGCCGATTGCAGCAGCAGCAACAGCAGCAACAACACTGTGGACAAAAACCGACTCGTCCTCAAAACGAACGCACAGCGGGAACAGAACAAGGGATCCTTTTGTGATGGTGACCGGGTTTGCACCATGCAGGAACATGCGATAGATCAAACGAAAAATCTTTTCTTCGCTGATGGTTTGAACCGACTCAACAAATACTCGCACTCGTGCTGCCACAGCGATTCTCCATGGCATGTGATACAATGGAGGCAATGAAGTCGACGAAAACTTTGGTGTACGAGTATATCATACGGTAGTGATGAAAAGAATTTGAAAGATTTGTTCGTATCTCGTTTGTTCGTACGGCACGTACGTACGACTGGTAGTCATGATGTCGTTACATTACGAGTAGCGAACTTGCAGAACAAACAACAAACGATGCTTGGTGGACTGACGATTCTACGTCTTCTAATAAGTATCTTTTATACGTAGGTAGCATATGTTGTTACAACATGTGTAGCATGTAGCATGATGTACCGGTACCGGTATCGTGATAGCCCAATCGGTCCCGAGGAGAACAACCGAGCGAGCACGATACTACGAGTACCGGGATCGGCTCCATTGATACTACCACCACAGCTAAAAAATACTGTATTACTGTAGTTCATTGCCGTTCTCGTTTGTGTTTTCACTTTTTTGCCTCGAAACACCCACCGGAAGAAAATCAAAACAAGGGGAGGACGAAAACACCAAACCAACCAACCACAAAACCAACAAAATCGAGATTCACCAGACGCGRAATTCCAGAATGGGAGGGCTGACGGTGCTCAAGTACCTTCTGTTGCTGGTCGTGGCGTTGTCGGCGACCATGCTGGTCATTCAGATGCACGTCTTGGAACACCATGTTTCTGCTGTTTCGAGCCACGTGTGGTCACCTTCGCATTCGTCGCCAATCTTTTTGGCGGAGGGAAGGAAAGCGATGCCAGACGGCAGAAACTTGAAGAAGCGGGACGAAAACGAAAACGACAACGACAACGGGAACGAAAACGAAAACGACAATGAGAGTGGCGGAGGAGTGGACGACGACGACAATGACGACAGGGGAGACGAAAACGGTAGCGCGAAAGATCCAAATGGGGAACTAGGCGACGTGGAGTTTGACATTGACACTGCGAAAGACATCGAAGACGACCTCAAACCCATCCTGAAGATTCTAGAACAGGGMGGATACGATGTTTCCGAAAAGAACAAAGGCATCGATCGATCGAAGCTTCCCCGCTGGTCCGAGGTCTTGGCGGCCTACGGACCTCCCCGCGTCGTCGGTTTGGAGTTTTGTCAGCACTACAGGGACGTTGTCCCGCCCCACAAGCGGAACATGGCTCCGGCAGGGATGTTCAACAGTGGGACCAACCTGCTGGCCCAGTTGCTCCACGCCAACTGCGATTTTTCCTTGCGTTCCAAGGTCCTCTGGCAGCCGATCTGGGGCAAGCACTTCCCGGGGAACTCACGGACCAACCACACCATTTCTTTCAAGAAGCCAGGGCAGGCAAAGCTGTATCGCGACAAGCCCTACCACACGACACTGCCGGTGGTGTCGATCCGGGACCCCTACACGTGGATGCAGAGCATGTGCCGGCAAAACTATGCGGCCCAGTTCGCCTTCGCGAAGGACCAGTGCCCCAAYATCATCCCGTACCCGAGCGACATCAAGGCGCATCCCCGCTACGGGAACAAGAAGTACGTCCCGGTCAACGTCAAGTACACCAAAGGCTGGACGGTCCACCACGAATCGCTGGTGCACGTATGGAACGAATGGTACCAATCCTACCTCGAGTTCGAGGGCGACGACGGAGATCGCCCCGAGGGTACCCTTCCGAAACTGAAGGCACCAGAGATGCCCTACGTGATGGTCCGGATGGAGGACCTGGTCTTTCACGGACCGACCGTGGTTCCACAGCTCTGCGAGTGCGCGGGGAGCAAGTACCTCTGGGGCAACAACACGGACCTGTTTCGCCACACCTCCACGGTCGCCAATGCCAACCACGGCATCGACGTCTCGGCGGGAATGGACACGGGCCTCCTCCGGAGCATCGTGAAGTACGGGAACATTGCGAACCGCCGAATCGGGTATCCGGCCAACCAGCTGGAGGCGGTGAAAGAACTCCTGGATCCAAGGATGATGGACATTCTGGGCTACACCTACGAGGAACCATAGCCGACCACAACATTGCGAATGGACAACCACCCGCACGGCTATCGATACGAATAGAGATGCCAGGGAATGTTCTGTTTTGCCACGCCGTGCTGCCCTTGGCTGCGGTCTGCTCGACTCGATCGGGCGACACCCAACCGGACCGGATTCGGATTCCTTCAACGAAGCGGCTGGAACGGCTTCTTCGTTTGTTTGAATTCTCAGCGTGTTGTGCRCACGTTCTAGCGCACCCGCCCATGCAGGGCTCGRTCCACACGCTCCCCCGRATCGAGGGAAAGGACAATCGATTCGCAGCCCATTGGATTGTGGGCGTGCTCGAGGGGTGAAATTGGCGACACGATCCGGGGCGATCGTTCKGGTGGCTTGGAGACGAATTTATGGTTTCAAAAGATTTCACTCCGCATGGGTAGCAATGTTGTGGACTCTGCCTGCAACATGGCTTTCCCAAATCCCTGTCATTGTCTTCAAGACAGTGAAACGGAACAAGGTGAGAGCAACGCTTCTTTTCTACCAAGAATATAAGCATTGTTGACAACCATGCAGGACTCCGTGATGTTCCCATAACATCTACCTACTAKGACTGTGAGAGGAGTGGGTTCTGGTAGAGCCTTCTTCACTATAATTAGAGTACCGAGGAATGCTCAAATTTCAGCGAAGAAAGAACACATCACYAAACTCTGAGACTTGCCGTAACGCAACCATCGCAAGAAAGATTATTTTGCACAATTTTCTCGCCTTTTCTGCCAACCCAGTCCGACCAACCGTACAAAGAGAGCATTCATTGCTACATGAAAACCGTGTTACCGCACATAAAAAATTGTTTAAAAGGTTCTTCTCTTGCAGTATATTATCAATTTTTCAACTTCCAGAAGTTGATTCCTTTGTTAAACCAATCTTTCATTAGAAGAATTATCTGTCGACTTACGAGGATTCTTCGTTTCCGGCTGCTTCACTTCTGATATGCAGCTGGGGCTACGAGATAGGCTGTTCCGGCAGTGAGTCCGCAAGCTCTAGGAGCTTGCTGCAGCGGAACGCCATGATTTCTTTGCTCTCTATGGACACGGGAACGACAACCAAATGATTCTTCAATTTCTTGTTTCCAAATTTCGACAAGCAGGGAGGTATTCTATTTCCAGTCAGCTCCATCAGTGGCCTTCTCAAAAYATCACTATCGATTCTTATGATGTTTCTGATGCATTCCATTGCCAGCTCTTGAATACGTAGTTCGCCTTCGATGTCAARGAGGGGTATGAGAGTAAACCCAATGGAACCGAGCAACTTCTCAACCGCTCTCCMACATTCGTTTTGCCCGATTATTCGATTTAAGCAAGTCAGAATTGAATCAATGAGTTGCCGTTCGGAGTCACTCATATTGTTAATTGCATCGTTCGGTATCGTTAACGGCACAAGGGATCTTGAATGAGAGTCTCTGTGTCTTTGCAGCTTCTTGARCAACAGCTCWAGGTGACAAGCCATGGCAGGCCAAACATCATGTCGAAAGCGGTCAGCAAAGAAATCTCCGCTACATTCACACATTGCAGCAATCAATGCAAACAAATTGGAGAGGAATATTCTCTGGACACCAACGTCTTYGGATATTAAACTCCTCTYCTGTGCCCCCACTTTGCTTTGAYTCAACACAAGCACTACCGAGGAATTATCAATACTGCTCGACGCCAAAACTTCTTCCGACAATGTTCGGAGTCGTGCTCTGATAGAGGGCCACGATTCAGCGACCTGTCGAAGTACAGAGTTCTGCATGAAGTTGGTATCATCCGACGGATCCTAGGAGAAAAAAAAAAGAAAAACCCAGACCAAAATTAGAAATGAGTTTTTGGTGGTTTCGGACACCAAAGCGGGATCAATTAGCCACAATAAGTTTGGACCTTACCTTGTGCTCGCTTCCCACAAAAGCAAGAAATTTGAAAGCGGTAGTCAGCGCATCGCAAGACGACACGCGACTCAATAGCTTTTGGTGTGATAAGAGGTAACAGTCCCKGGCTACAAGTTTTGCAAAAAGCGCGACATCGGTCTTGTCTATATCCAATATGTTACCTTCATCTGATTCTGCTCCACMCTCGTTGTCTGTATCCGAAATTTCTGGATTATTGTGCCGAAAGTTGGACAGTATTCCGAGCCACGATTGCCGAGCTTCATGGTTGGGTGAACCGTTTGACTTGTATGAATAAATACGATCTGCCTGGACGTCAAAAATATAGAGGAAATATTCGTAAAATGCCTTGTGTARAGAACATATGGTTTCGACGTCGGTATCGTGAAGCAWTTTTTTTAGAAAGAGATGATCCAATCGGTAGTCTAGAAGAGATACAAAGTCCACGATGCTGGAYTTTGTTCTCTTGGCGTCGGTATTTTCTTTTCTGCTTTTTATCATTTTAATCACCCATAAAAAGTTTTTGCAGACAGAAATTATTTCTTGTGCTTCGCTATAAGTTCCTGGTGCGTTTGATCCCCCAGGCAAACGTAACCGACCCACTAGCGCAGCCATCAGCTGATTTTGTTCCGAAAAAATCAGATCCTCGGTGCTCCGTAACCCACAGGAGACGCTCAAGATCTCGAGAGTTGATAATCCCATAGCTTGGACGACGTTCGCACACATSGTAGAGCCACCACGGATAGTTTTGTCGATTATCGGGTACAATATGTGCGGTAGAAAGTGTTGCACATCCTTGCACAAAACGAAGCAAAACTCCCTGATCAATTCCAATAGCAAAACCATCACAATGGTGTTTCTCTGGAATATTTTCGGTGACAAAGCTGTTGAGGAACCTTTGCTTTCGATAGAAAGATTCCAAAGAGAAGAACCTTCGATAGAAAGATTCCAAAGAGAAGAACCGACAAGCAACGGTAAAATGGAGGATGCAAGCGATCGCAGTATTCGTCGTTTTCTTCTTTCTTCCTTCCTAGATTCGCCCACCCCAGTTACCCCAGAGAACGAACCAGATAGAATATCACGCGCTACGATTAGGCTCCCTACCCACTCATGGAGCCAGCAATCATACGAGTCTTCCATAGTCGACGACGACGAAAAATAATTGTTGCCTTCAATGTTTGGTATGCGGGCGCTAGCTTGCATGAAATCTGACAACACCTCGTCTGTGAAAATTGCACCATTCTTTGGACCCAGCAACTTCCCAAGAGATTKCAAAATGGTCTCTCTGGACAGATTTATCAGGTCCGGACGATGGAGGTATCGGAGCTTGACTGGGGTCTTTTTTATGTCATTTTTATCGATGGTGACGATGGGCACAAACTTTTTGTGTGTATTCTCGTTCAACGAATCTACATCAACRTCAAATAGCTCTTTTAATTAGTGGATCCCGCCATGAATCAGACAGAGAGAAAATAGTCGAGTTAGCATAACCAACACACAACATTGAACGAATCGACGCGAAGCTTCTTCTGGGARAAACAAAACCGTACGGACGTCGTTTCATCGCATCGCGCGATAACAAAAAGACTTACTGATCAGGCTCTTGCGAAGCTGTTTGGAGGACACGAGGGCACTGCGCACCCCCTCTCGAGCCAAACTATCAACGCACAAGGTTGAATTATTCTTGCTCTCGACATTCCTCGTGATAACTGTAGTGAGTGCTGTTGTTTTCTCGTGAGGGATAGTCCTCGAATCCTTCTTCTCGGTATCRTTGTCGCGGTTACGAGTCGTTTCGCGACGCCGATAGTTTTGGTTCGTGTATGCATCGTCGTCGTTYAGAYATCGTAAATAACCAGATATCAGGTTCATTTCTGACTGTAGTTCAATACCAGTGACATCGTCGATTATTGCTCTTCCACTACTGCTGCTATCAGAAGCGCTAACATCCCCTCTGTTTTGGACACGGGCCGACGCTGTTTGTACCAATTCAATGATTCGAGGCGCCATCCAACCCGACGAAAGGGATGGCAACGATCCGTTTTCGCATCCTTCTTTTTTTGGAACTGATTCGTCGCCGTGATTTTCCTCGGCAACGAGAACCAGCCGAGTGTATTTCGCAATTACCTCTCTCGAAGAAATGCGTACAACGCCGTCGGTATCTTGCTGGAACCCGATGCAGAGCTCGAAACACACCTTCTCCATGACGGACGCCGAAGGCACGAATGCAGCGGAAGATTCGGAACGGATCCGATCGACCATGCTGCTCCAGACCAGCTGCTTCGATGCCTCAAAGAGAATCAACCCACACAATCTCACGACCTTCCTCCGGGTGGCATCGGACGGAGCCACCGATGTGTATTTCAACAAAACGAGCAGGGGTCCTTCGACCCGCTGCTGAACCTTGCGGAAAAACGGCTCTGGTTCGGATGGTGGTGCTGCTGGTCGTTGTTGATCGTCTTGCTTCTTTGGTATTTCGTGGTAAGAGTTGCTATCTTTTCCCCGTTTCTCGTTGCTCTTGTTTTCTTCGTGTTCGCGATTCGCAGCTGCCGCCATAGAAGTAAGCCTAGCCAAAAGGTCGTTGTTCGAGTTGCTGCTGTGTTCGTTCTCAACAACGACATTCGCRTTTTGTTTGTGATCTGTGGAAGTCGCTYCAATGACTTTCAGTGGCTTCGAAACTACCAACGTGGCCCTTAGAAGACCAATCATTGATTCCAGTCCCAGCTCTTGGACCGTTGTTGGGAGGTTCTTCGTTCTTGCATTGGCGCTGCTATTGATTCTGCTACCATCCATCACTCGCTGATAGAGCGCTGTAAACACCCCGGGAAAGACGGACCTCCAGAAGATGCATGAAGAACACGATTTGGTGGCAGTGGATTGTTGTGGTGATGGTGATGATTTCTGGCCCGGAACGGCAGCCGTGACCTCGAGCAAGACCAGCAGGGTACCGAGCGCCGAGCGCTGGACCAGGGGCGAAAAGCGGCCACCGCCGTTCGCACCCACTGCGCTGCCGCCGTTGTTRCTGCTAGTGTTGTTGTTTCCCAGAAAGGCGGTCAGGCAATCGACCAGCCGCATGCCCAGGGTCCCGTGCCAGGCCTCCAAGAGCCGCACCGGATCGCCGTCATCGTGTCCGATCGTCTCGGGTTCGCGATCGTTCCGGCGACGGCCGGTGCCAAAGGTTTCCAAGAGACAGCTGGTAGCGTCCAGAACGATCCTCCACAAATCGTCTCTTCCGTCGTCCAAACAGGGAGCTCCGGCCGCGGCTCCACCGGAACCGCTTTCGCTGCCGCCTGCCTCCGTGAGTTCCGAAAAGGACGGCATGGTTCGAACCAGTGCCACGAGGCATTTCATCCGCACCTCGCTCGGGAGCAGGCTTCCGTTGTTGCAGATCTCGTGGTTGTTGATGATYTTGTCGTTCGTCGCATCACCGTCGCTGTTGTTGCGTGTGCCCAGCGATGTTTCCTCTACGTAGGTTTGAACCGCAAAGGCCGCGCAACGGTACATCCGAAACACACGGGACCGACGCATAGCGAGCCGTCGCCGCCATTCTTTCTCTTGTCCGGGATCAYCTTTTGGGGATGGATTGCACCCCTCTGCTTCGCTTGCGTTTGTCAAGATTTCTCGCAGGGGAAGATGAAATATTGCTGTAAGGGGCAAGGTGACGTAATCCGCCAATAGGCAGAGCGATGTGGCGTGTTGGTGTTGCTGCTGATGCTTCCCACCACCGCCGTCCGCAAGAGAAGTCAGCCTAAGGCTTCTGGACAAGGACTCAAAACCCTYGGCGATCCTATTGGAAAGGCGGACAAAGTTCTCTTCGTCATCGCGGTGGCGTCGATCGTCCGTCGAGGAGAAAGGTGCAGTCCTGTTGCGGTTCAATCGAACCAGCAATTCCTTGAGCGATGTTAGGTCTTCGAGGAGGGGCTGCAGGACCGGATCGAGAATTCCGAACAACAAGGCCGTCGTTTGGGTGCTACTCGAGCTCCTGCTCGTCGTTTTTGCCATCGTCGCTATGCATTCTCAATCCCATCCCATTTTGACTCCGAGAAAATCTTTCATGTCGATTTTCGTTCATCCCATTTGAACCACCAGCAGATCATACAGCATACCGGTACAGCATAGTACTCTTCATAAATATTTGCTGTATGATGTAGTAGTACGAGTACGTACATACCAAGTGAACTACTATTGTATTCGTATGGTATATACGTACCATACCACCATACGGTATTGGTGAATAAACGAGAACAGCTATGAATTCTGAATACCATAGTACATTATCATGGGTTACTAGGAAATGGATGTTTAAGTGGAACGACAAACGCAACGCACACAAGCCCGATTTAGTATCCTAATGGTCCCATTCCAAGCGCAGTACAGCTAAGCACGAGTCGCGGACTACATCAGATTCAAAACGCTATCGCAAGATTTGTAACACAATTGCATAGGCTATTGGGCCGGTTACTGCGCTGCGGTGGCGGCCTCGTGGCTGTGATCGTGGTCATGGCTGTGGCCTTCTCCCTCCTTTTGGGCGAGGGCAATGGCGGCGTCCCAGGTTTCTGCGAACGGATCGCCGTATTCGTGCACCATTGCGTCCCAGGTTTCCTGGCCGGCCTCCATCGAGTCGGGGGGCACCAGGCACGTGTCAAAGGCCTTGCACACGGCCTCTCGGTCCAGCCCCTGCCCGATAAAGACAATYTCTTGCTGGCGATCCCCGTACGGTTCGTGCCAGAGGGGAGCAATGCTGCTCTCGAGGTGCTCGGGCCAGTGYGATTTGTCGATTTCTGCCCACCAGGGATTGCCGGGAAGGAGCGAGTAGTGGTTGCCCGCCAGCGAAAAATCACCCTGGAGCTGCGAGCAGCCCGCCAGCCACACAAAGCCCTTGGCTCGAATGATCTTCGAGGAATCGAACGGGACTTCCGTTCCCCCCAGCAGGTCTTCCAGCACCCGTTCGAGCATGTCGGGTAGAAACGGCCTCCTCGCGCGGTACGTAAAACTTCCGATGCCGTACTCCTCCGTTTCGGGTGTGTGTTCGCCGTAGCGGGCTTCCTGCAGCCACTTCTCGTGCTTCTCGGCGTCGGACATGGAAAACAACCGCGTTCCGAGCACGCAATCCAGGGGAACGTTGCCGAACTTCGATTCGAGGATGCGGGCATCCGGGTTCATTTTTCGAATGAGTGATTTCACCTGTACCCTTTCGTCGTCCCCGATGAGATCGCACTTGTTCAGGATCACGACGTTCGCAAATTCCACCTGGTCGCASAGCAGGTGCGAAATGGTCCGCTGGTCCTCCGGATCGGCGTGCCAGTTGCGTGCCTGGAGGTTTTCGAGAGAGTGCATCTCGCTCATAAAACGAGAGCCGTCCACCACGGTGACCAGCGTATCGATCTCGGCAATGTCCCCCAGCCTCAGCCCCGTGGAATCCTCAAAGGTAAAGGTTTCGGCCACCGGCATGGGCTCCGACACACCCGTAGATTCAATCAGCAGGTAGTCAAAGGAGGTATCGGCGGCAATGGCCGCGACCTCCACCAGAAGGTCCTCCCGAAGGGTACAGCAGATACAGCCGTTCGAAAGCTCGACCATGTGTTCCTTGCTCTGGCGCACACTGACGCCATTCTGGATCAGGGCCGCGTCGATGTTGATCTCCCCCATGTCGTTGACCAGGATCGCGACCTTCAGGCCCTCGTAGTTGGACAGAATGTGCGACAGGAKCGTCGTTTTTCCGGATCCCAAAAAGCCGGAGAGGAGGGTCACCGGAAGCTTTGTGCTGCGGGCCCCGTTCTGGTGATTCGCCGTGAGCTTTTCCGCTAGGGCCCGGTTGGCCTTTCGAACGTCTTGCAGGACGTCTCCCTGCCGGGTCGGCTTCCACTCCTCGACGCTGGTTTCCAGGGACGCGGCGATCGCCGCGCCCGCGCTGGCTTCCGTGCCGCTGTCCCCGATCCGCTGCCGGAGCTCCTGCCCAAAGACCCCGCCCCACTTGGCAGGAACCAGCCCCACGTTTGCCGCCTGCACCAGGTTCAGCGCCATGCCCTGCAGGGCCGATACCGAGGCGGTGTCGCTCCCAAGCCGGACCGTGGCGTTGGCCAGCGTGTACCAATCGTACGGCGTCTCGTCGTCCTCCATGTCGGCGTCCTCGAGGGGTCCGTCGGGGGGCGGGAACTTTGCATACAGCGGGTACAGCTCTACCATCAGGGCCCGGCCGCCCGGGGCATAGACGGCCACCGGAAGGACGTTCGGGAGGGGGAGCAACTCGTCCGCGTCGACCCCGGTGAACTCCGTCCCCGCACGGATCGCGGCTTCCACCGGRGACTCGCTCGGCCCCGGTACCACGGAGGGRATCCGCATCCCCTTCCATTTCTTGTCCAGCGATCGTGCCAGGACGCACCGGTTCCCCCGCAGGATGAGTGCCCCCACGTGGYGCTCGCACGAGGACCAGTCGATGGACTTGCGGTCGAGGGGCTGGTCTTCGTCGTCGCCGTCTCCTGTTTCYACCACCGTCTCCAGCAGCAGGTCCTGYGTCATCTCGAAGCAGTTGCGCTCGTACTGCTTCGAATGCTTGTTCATTTCGACCYTCAGCACCGAGGCGAAGAGCATTTTTCCGAGATCGTTGCAAACGGACGGATCGTACGCGGGGGAATCGACCTCCTCGGGAGCCCGGCGGTTGGAGATGATGGAAAACCAGTTCGGTGCTGTGGGTTCCGTCGCTGCGGTGTCGTCGTCGTTGGATTTGCTGCGTGTTTGTTCTTTGCCGCTTTCCACCACCAGGTCGGTTCCCAGGTTGGGAAAGAAATGCTTCAGCACCGCCGTTCGTTTCGAGCAACTCGCCGGGGCCCCCGGCGACGACACCACGTTGAGCTGCACCGGATGCGTGTTCGCCCTGGAACCCGTCGTGGCGACCATGTGTGTGTTGATGTACTTTGCCGATAGCTCTGGGTCCAGCAACCAGAGCTCCGAGATCGTGTAGATGGCGTCCTGGCTTGGCGCCGGCTTGCCTTTCTTCTTGCCACCGTTGGCGCTGTGTTTCTTCTTGCTACCGTTGTTGTTATTGTTGTGGGTCGAGGCGTCGTCCATTTTTTGAATGGCCTGGTAGAGCTTCAGGAGGACCCCGCAGAGTTCACCCCTGGCCGCCACCTTTGCCTCCACCAGCAAGAGTTTCTGGAAGAGGCGCAGCAGTTTTTTCCCAAAGCCCTTGGTGAGTTCCACCTCCTCGAGTTCCTTCGCCAGGGCGGCAYCGTAGTCCTCCTCGTTGGCAAACATGTCCTCCAGGTCTACGACCAAAACGGAGGAATAGCGTTCCGTCCCTCCGCTCGGGTCGTTCCGGTTCGCCACTAGCTCGTGCTGGAGGTGGCCCGCCACGGAGAACATGGGGTGCTTTTCGGTTCGCTTCAGTTTTCGTTTCGTTGCTGTTGCCTGGTCCCGCAGTTGGGTCCGTTCRCGCTTGCTGTTGCACAGCCAGATCAGCGTGTTCTGGATGGGCTCGTACCCCCTCGTTTTGAACGGCCCGTATTCTCCCACAAAGGCGTACATYAGGGGCATGTTCCACGCCGACTTGTCTTCTCGGGCTTTGCGGGACATCGTGTCTGGGTTCTGGGTTTTGTTTGGTGTCTATATCTTTGTTGCGTTTGTTTTCGTTTGTGCTGGATTTCTGCCAGAGATGTACCAGCGAAATTTACCACGACGAGAGGTTTGTCTTCGATGGTCCACTTTAGGTTGGTTTGATCGGCAGATATCTTATTGTTTTGTTTCCTCTGCGATGCGGGAGCCTAAATGTGAGATGCTCAGTMTCGTCACACCGGCACTCGTAATTTTTCTCTCGTTGGTTGGTGGTTCTGTCGGGACGACGGTACGGTATGTCCATCATTCCTGTRAAGGCAGGTCGCATGGTATTGTACCGTACGGTGTCCAGTACCGGTACGTTCGCGTCAAAGAAAGAATGAAATGAGGATGTACAATACAAGGTAAGCTCGTACAGTACCCTACCTGAAGGTACAGCAAGGTTCACTACAGTACAGAGCTAGTGTATCCATACCGTACAGCACARAGGTGTGGGGTTTGGCGGGTATTCGTGGTTGTTTTCGTATTTTTCTCGTACTGGTATTTTGTTTTCGTAGTCGTGCCGTATTCATGGATGGATTGAGAGCGATGACGAGCACTTGGGCCTGGTGAGAAAAAAGAGCCGATTTTTCCGAGTTTGACAAAACGTCGTAGAACCAGTACTATGTTCTACGAGCAGGCCTTTTGGAAGCGACRAGCCTTGTTGTTTTTTAGCCTTCACCGAAAAATGAGGTTTTGCGCGAAACAACAGGAAGCACAAGTGCGTGTAGCGTAGTCGCACCGCCAGTGCCGCCACTCGCGACAACCCTTCCATTAGGCCAAACCGAACACAGGCGTTCCTGTCCCGAATGCAACGTCATCTGCACTCGCCATTCCATCCGACAACATTCGGCACGCACACCTGTCCAACCACAGATCGGGATCGTCCTCGAGATACGGGCGTTGTGTCTCACCGCGTTGTGGCATTTTTTTCGCTTGGTGGTATCGYACGGCGCAATGCCTCGAGTGTTGGTGGCCGGCCASATGGAGATCGGAATGGTGCCAAGGGGATGGGGAGGGATAGACACCACAAGGAACAACGATGCATGCATCCGCACACGCATGGTGAGTGCCGAACGCCGTCGTACGGTACCAAGGCAACCGGTTTGCAAGACACACAAACGCGCCRTATTGTCCCGGAGAATGCACTCGTCACCACTACGGTCGGCCATCCAYCACGCAGGGATTGGTGCYAGAACGGCTGTTGTGCMKAATTCAAACCTTCTTCGGCGATGYCTCTWGCGTTTCGTCCTCTGATAGGCTCGGTYCCGAAACGGAGAGATACCGCCGAACAAGCCGTGAATTGGGGACAGTTGCCGCGATTGTACCGTTCGTACAACAAGGTGCTGGTGTGTTCGGAACACAGGACAGCCACTACAAGAACCATTTTCGCCATCGACGCGTCGTTGCTGCTGCGCACAATGTTCTTGGTGCGTGCAGCGGCATGTTCCCCCGCGGAAGCAACAAACACCACTTGCTGGCTTCCTCACCAGAAACGCGCTCTCGTCGTTGCTGCGAAACAATTTTCTTTGCAACAAACAACAAMAAAAGGAGTACTGCTATCGGGATTCGTTTCCCCAATGTACCTGTTTCCTTTTTTGTGTCTCTTGTGTCTCTCCTCCCACCATACTATCGTTCGTTGTTTCGGAGGCATTGCGCTAGCTACGTCGTATTGTGCTATGTTGCGTCGTGTTGAACATGCTCTTGCCTTGGAAGGTATGGTTGATTGTCGTTGGTTTKGTGTGGGAGGGTTGCATAAGTTTCGTTGCCATTGCGGCATTTGGTAGCAACACTGTGGAAGAGGACAAGGCTTCCCCTCCCAAAGATCGACACATCCCACGGCGCAACCATTGTGCCGCTGTCCGGGACATCATACCACACCTGCTCCCATACCGGGGAGCTCCACCCGCATCCTGCCGTGCCGTGCCGTGCGGAATACTACGGTGTCTTGTGTACCGTGGTGGTCCCATCGCATCGATCGGCGACGGGCACGGACCCACTCTGCCGCGGCGTTGGGTTGCTCCTCACGTATTTTTTTACGGCACGGAAGGGTTTGTTTGGTGGTGAGCCGTTCCGAGAACGAGCATCGCACGGGAAACCACGAAGCACGCTCCGGACCCGTGCCGACACGGGCTGCAACGGGCACGTGCCCTTCTCGGTGACCGGACGGNGACAACATGTAGCGGAGAAAGAATTTCAGTGCGGTCTTGACATTAAAGCATCGAAACTTTCGCTCCTGAGTTGTTTGCTCCTTATCGGATAGTTTCTCATCACTCAAAGCAGCATTTGTCTGAGGAGGGTGGAGAGTCCCTTCTACTGCTCCAACAGTAAGATCAGCAACAACAACATCAGGAAAGTATTGTTGGAGATTGGGTTTCAACAGATCCTTTCGGTTAGCTTTGTTTTTCGACCATAAAACAGTGCATCGCCAATCTGGTCGTTTCACGAGGGAATCACTAAACATATTCGAATATTTGGTTTGCTTCCTGGATACCTCGTAATGATTTGAACCATTGTTTTCTTCAATGACAGAACCAGATTTGTCAGTGCCAGCAGCCCGGGATGCTGACAGAGGAAGGGATCTTCTCTGTTTCTTGGATTGTGGTTGTGGTGTTTCCAGAAGTACGTTGGCCTTCAAGTTCAATGAAGTCAGTTTGCGGCGTTTCAACAATGCCGTCATATCATCATCCATATAATATGGTTCATATTCGAATTCTGCTTTGTCATGTGTATCTTCATCGTTCTGGACTGGGTTGTCCAATTCATCCAGAGCACCAACAAGTCGATTCAAACAATCTTCCACGAGTTTCCAATCGGCTGCCCCATCAGATTGTACGGCGGTAGATACACGAATGTTCAGTTTCTGGATGAGGGGCATTACAGTGGCCCATAACTTGTAGATGGGACTAGATTCTTTGTCACAAAGTGCACACAAATCTTGCACAATGAGGAGCAAATTCATCTTCTCTTGTCCATTCTTGAAATTGATCGTTTCCATCTGGGCATTGGCAGTACCATGATTGTTCTTATCCATAGATTTGATCGTGTTYGTAGCATCATAYGCCTTTGATTTGTATTGTTCCTTAAAAAATTTAAAGATTTTCTTTCCTGGTGAACAAAGAGTTGACAATTGTTTGACAATTTTTCTAGCCTTAAATCGGTTCCTCTTCTTGTCCCCATTGTTGTCATCTTCATCACTGACTGAATCGGAGGCAACAGCATTGTCCTCCAAATATTTTGTGATCAAAGACACAATGGTTGACATGCGTTCTGATGCCTCAGCGCAAAGCTGCTCACCTTCGTAACAGAGATGTTCAAAAGCCTTCACGTTTTCGGTGAGCCCAAGACAGGCCCAACTAAGGAGAAGGGAATCAGATAAGAAGGCTTCATTCCACAGGGGTTTCATGGTGTCCCTGGTGACACTGGAAGAACATAGTTGGTTGGGACTCGCCATAGCGCGGGTGGGGGCTTGTATGGATTTGACATTTGTTGAATATAAATTGTGGCTGAACCAAATTATTAAAAAAACAGCAACTATTTCGTCAATCTGACACAAACGGAATAACATGGGCTGCTTGCACGAGGAAAAAGGACTGGAGACCTCCATGGTGGTGGTGGTGTGAGATGCACCGTCTCCAGTCACACCCACACGCAACTGATTAAAGTGATGGTGCAATAAAACGAGGTTTCTGTAAAAACTAGGACAACCAGGACCAAGTTAATTGTTTTCGATGAAACAAATTTTTCACAGGACTGGTTTACCACCGTAACATCTCGCTTGGAGTTTTTGACAGGACTGGTTAACCACCACTGCAATATCTCGCTAGGAATGGTAGGGGAAACGGCAACGTGTGTTTGACAGATGGGAAAGGAA
>CAACVS010000065.1:66656-91855 GCA_900660405.1 Pseudo-nitzschia multistriata | reverse complement strand
GAGAACGAGCATCGCACGGGAAACCACGAAGCACGCTCCGGACCCGTGCCGACACGGGCTGCAACGGGCACGTGCCCTTCTCGGTGACCGGACGGCGGGATTACGTACCTGTACCCTAGCATCGAGCTTATTGTTTCAACGCCGAGAAGAAAACAGGGCAGTTGTTTTCGAATGGGTTAGTAGTACTAGCAATAATTTTCAGCAAGAATCACTCTGTAGCAAACAAAAAAGCTCTACTATTACTACTACTACTACTATTAGTTGCAACTAGTAGTACATAGGCTCAGTACTGAGGCCAATCGTGTAGGGCCAGTACTGAGGACCATTCGTGGACCACTTGTGAATCTAAGGACCTATGGTACAGAACTCTTGGTGAGTCCCCAGCACCGGACCTCCTACATGGCTATATACTACTATGTTCTGGTCTAAGAAACCCTATATACTACTATATATATACTCCTACATGTTACATAGGGGTACAAGATCATCAAGAATTCCTATTCATGAAGACATCACCTTCTAACAGAACAGAACATGATCATCAGCAGAACAGAACTAGTAGTAGTAGTAGTATTCTTGAGCTACCACGTCAACAATGAGTTCTGTTCTAAACCTCCCCAGTAGAATCACTACTAGTAAGGTCTACAGGGAATTGGAACTCTGGAAGCTACTAGTAGTAGTTCCCAATCGTCTACAACACAGGAGATTGTGTTAGGGGAGATCTACTACATATCTATCATCTACTATGTCACACGTAGAAATTCATTACTAGTATAATTACTTTAAACATCATTCTAATTCACCATCAGCAGTACACGTTATTTCATGCAGTAGTAGTTCCACAATGATCATAATTGGAACAACAAGCACAATGGCCACCAGTACTAGTACTGCTGAAACTAGAAATCTTAGTACTAGTACCACTAATTCCCCATCAGAAGAAATAGGAGTTGTAGGGTTCAGCATGATTGTTGACTTCATCATGTTCTCAAGACCTACTACTTTACTACTAGTAGAGGATAACCTGCGTCACAAGTGATGTGTTTATGGTGATCCTGCTCAGGTCCAACAAGTGGTGAAAGAGGATTCTTTCCATCACAAGAAAAAGAAAGCTGTCATGTTCTATTCAGCAAATTTGAAGAAGGAAGTACTACTAGTATGAATCTAGTAGGTAGTAGGAGTGCTCCTTCTTCACAAGAAGAAGAAATTCTTGAAGAACAAGATTCCTGCATCATGTTAAATCAGTCCTCAGGCCACCAGTACTTCTTGCCTGACTCTTCAATAGACACATTAAGGATCTTTTTCTTGTGCTGCTCATTACTACTATCATTGATTGGAGCACAAATCAGCAGCCAACCAACAAGAACAAGAACAAGAACAAGAACAAGAACAAGAACAAGAACAAGAACAAGGGGGAGGAACCCACAACAACAAGAAATAACAACAACAACCCACAATCATGAAATAACCCAAAATTTACAGTCATCTGGGTTAGTGGAGAATCAAGGATGTTAATGATTTTAGTCATCAACAATAATCAATCACTGATTTTANTGGAGGAAACGCGACCATCACAACAAAAATAGAAAGGGGTTGGCACGTGATTTTTAAAAAAGGGGGTGAGTATTCTGGAAAAAAACGTCGTGAGAGCGTGCGAGAGGGTGCGATCACTTTTTGTGACGTAAGAAACCCTATATACTATATATACTCCTACATGTTACATAGGAGTACAAGATCATCACCAAAAATTCCTATTCATGATGACATCACCTTCTAGTAACAGAACAGAACATAATCAGCAGAACAGAACTAGTAGTAGTATTCTTGAGCTAGTACCACGTCAACAATGAGTTCTGTTCTAAAGCTCCACAGTAGAATCACTACTAAGGTCTACAGGAAATTGGAACTCTGGAAGCTACTAGTTCTCAGCAATTGTCTACAACACAGGAGATTGTGTTAGAGGAGATCTACATATCTATATCATCTAGTAATTCATCACTAGTAGTACTACTACTAGTAGTACTATAATTGTTACTTTAAACATCATTCTAATTCATCAGTACATGATATTTCATGCAGTAGTAGTTCCACAATGATCATAATTGGAACAACAAGCACAATGGCCACCAGTACTACTAGTACTGCTGAAACTAGAAATCTTACTACTAGTAATTCCCCATCAGAAGAAATAGGAGTAGTAGGGTTCAACTTTATTGTTGACTTCATGTTCTCAAGACCTACTTTCTTAATAGTAGTAGAGGATAACCTGCTTGTTATGTGATCCTGATCAGGTCCAACAAGTGGTGAAACATTCTTTCCATCACAAGAAGAAAAAAGCTGTCATGTTCTATTCAGAAAATTTGAAGAAGGAAGTACTATGAATGTACAGGAGTAGTACTCCTTCACAAGAAATTCTTGAAGAAGATTCCTGCATCATGTTAACAAATCAGTCCTCAGGCCACCAGTACTTGTTGCCTGACTCTTCAACAGACACATTAAGGATATTTTTCTTGTGCTGCTCATTACTATCATTGACTGGAGCACAAATCAGCAGCCAACCAACAACAACAAGGAGGAACAAGAACCCAGCACAACAACAAGAAATAACAACCCACCATGAAATAACCCAAAATTTACAGTCATCTGGGTTAGTGGAGAATCAAGGATGTTAATGATTTTAGTCATCAACAATAATCAATCACTGATTTTANCTTTGAAAACATTTGATTCAATATACCCTTGAAAATTTCTTGCGAGTAGCTTCTTGTTCAATTTCGATACCTTTTCCCCAGGAACCACCGCTACAATAATCRAACCTCCTGYCCTCTTYACCTTCTTCGATACCAAGGTGATGTTGTTGTTCTCCTTTTCCTCCAACTGCCTTTTTAGTTCTTTGTTTTGTCTCCTGAGCGTTGCAATTGTGACAGCGTCGTCGTTATCATCATTGTGCATTTTTTTTCGGTTTTTTGTTATTTACCTTTGTTGAATCTTTATCAAACCCAGTTTCTTTCAGTCTCGTTGACCTTTTGTGTTTTCCTTCGGTTGGGTGTGTTGGCCGTCCTGGTCTCATTGTGTCTAATCAAAGGCGAGTAGCTGAACCGTGCACAGTATTTTGTGTGGTTTTCTGGAAATTAAATCGTTTGTGGTTCTAACACCTGCATTTTTGCTGCCAGCCCTGTCTACCCTACTCTCCATTTGGTGTCAACCCGCAAGCACCATCAACATTGCATATTCTATTCTGATTGCATTATTCTATTCTGATTGCATCTACTAGATTCTCCCTGTATTGTCTCCTGGCCCGACATAATTGATGCTTGATTCCACCCCAATTACTTCCTGCTCTGACATGGAGTCCACCCATCTTATTCCTGGGTCCGACGAAATTGATGTTCGATCTGACCCAGATTATTTCCCAATACGACAAAAATTTGACCCAGATTATTTCTCGGTCAAACTAAATTGAGGTTCAATCAGACCCAGACTATTTCTGGGTCCGACAAAATTAAGGTTTAATCTCACCCAGATTATTTCCCAATATGACGAAAATTGACCCAGATTATTTCTCAGTCCGACAAAATTGATGTTTGATCAAGATCCACTTCGACCCAATTCGACCCAGACTATTTCTCAGTCCAACGATATTGAGGTTTGATATGACCCAGATTATTTTCCAATCCAACGATAATTCGACCCGGATTATTTCTCGGTCCGACGAAATCAAGATCCAATTCGACCCCAACTATCTCTGAGTCCGACAAAATTGATGTTTGATATGACCCAGATTATTTTCCAATACGACAATACTTTGACCCAGATTATTTGTCGGTCCGACGAAATCAAGATCCAATTGGACCCAGACTATTTGTCGGTCCGACGAAATTGATGTTTGATCTGACCCAGTTTATTTTCCAATACGACGATACAACTTCATAGTGAATTTCGGTTCAATCGAATCGCAATCAATTGCCCCCGACGCTCCATTTCGAACCAGTCCAAGCCCACTTCTTTGTCAATTGAATTTTAATCAAAGCACAATCCGATTTTGTTCAGCAATGTACAATAAGATGAAGGACAAAAACTCCTCCCTCAAAGACACCTTTCAACTTGCTACCAGCGCCTTATTTCCTCACTTCAAAAACATGGTTCAGACCATGGTTGACAACTCCATCCAGGAGGCTATCAATGTNCATGAAATAACCCAAAATTTACAGTCATCTGGGTTAGTGGAGAATCAAGGATGTTAATGATTTTAGTCATCAACAATAATCAATCACTGATTTTAATGTTTGAAAATAGGCCCACAGATTCGTGGGTTATTTGTGGTGGGTAATTTTGTTGGTTATTTCATTGGAAGAATAACCCACAAAATCATGCCCCCGAATGTTGGATTTCAAAGGGGGGGGGGGGTAAAACGCGTGCATGGGTGGGTTCCGGTGGGCCCTGGCAAAGCCCCACCTGGCAAAGCGAATTTTTTTACTTGATAACTTCATACTTCTACTTCGCATGTTTTGTTCCTCGGCGAAGGAKAAATATTCTCCTTTTGAGGCAAGGAGAACACCATGTCAACTGTTCTGTAATTTGATTGGTCATATCTTTTYAATGTCCTTTGATTACCGGAGCAACACAGAGTCCCCCCGAAGATCGTTGAACTTAGAGTACGAGTACCGTACGTACTCGTGACCGTAAGTACTCGTATGTATCGTTTTGTAAAAGGACTAACGGTCCGGAATGTTTTTAACCTACCAGTAAGAGTTCTGAACCTCAATCAAGTAGTAGTACGAAGTAAGCCAATGCTTTCTTGAAGTGCTGACCAGTGCAGTTGTGATAATCGCCTTCAGTATCCATCGAAAACTACAATACGAGAAGAGGCATATTGCGTGTGCGCGAGAGAGGGTGAACCAGATGTGGATCTTCTCGAGTTCGCAAGTGCATCTTTCATTTCATTTATTWAAAAAATCATTTCTATATTWCTTAGATAGCAAAAAGCTCTTTTACAGGCAACAATGGCTGATCAAAACGGAACATCCGAGGCTTCGCCACTTCTTGAAAAGTCGGATGCTGTCGGCACTGACACCACCGACATGTTGACCGAAACCGAATCAGTACCAGCAGGCGATGAGGATGACGATAACGATAATAGTACTACGTATTCCGAGSRGCSTGCCACCAAGAAGCGCTCGAAGAAGAAAAAGAAAAAGAGTAAGACACTCAAGCTRACCACCCAGACGGCCTTTCAACTCGAGCGAGAGGTGTCAAAGAGCCTAGCGAAGCACAACCTCGCCGCTCAGTACCTCGCGTGCCGGCATTTCTGGATCTTCACCGTTCCACAGGCCGTACTTACCTGCGTCTCCAGCATTCTGGCCTTCGTATCCACGTCGGACCTGCTAACACCGTACCACAAAACCMTCTGTGGGCTCATAGTTGGGTCCACTTCCGGTGTGGTAGTCTTTCTACAAACCATGAGTGGAATCTGCAACTACGGGGCACGAGCAGCGATGCACCAGGGTGTCGCCATCGATCTGAGGAACCTCCGGGACGACCTCGTTCTGTTGCGTCACAAGTTGGCTTCTCTCGACAAGCAGCAAGAAAAAAGGCAGAAGGAAGCTCAATGCGGCTTGGGTAACACGACTGCTGCCCAGTCTAGCAAGAGCGATCAGAACGACGACGAAGACGACGACGATACCGATGATCACGGCACCAGCTTTGATTCGATCCGAAACCGCTACCAGCAGAGTCTCACGGCTTGCAAGTCKGTCATCCCCATGGAACTSTTAGAGTCTTTTAGTGGGCTCGAGTCGAACTTGCACATCGCCAAGTCCCAGCAAAACATGACCCATATGTACGGCGTCTACGGTCACATCGATTTCGACGACTATCTCGAGACCAAGGCCTACGACATCCTCGCGGGGGAAATTCTTAATGCCTACAACTTCCCATTGCGCCTGCCCCATTCAAAGCGTGTGGTCCAACGCTCCATGGAACGCCTCAAGTTTCAGCTCGTCAAGTACCAAAATTTCTGGCCCACAGACCCACAGCAAGTTATCGAGGAAGTGGYGTAGTAGGTCTAGACGGTTTTCATACTSATAGTTGTTGCCCCTGGGTTAATTGTTTTGCAATGTGGTGTGTTTGTGTCAGCCAGTTGCTGAATATGTCCCAATGTTAAATCATTGAGACTTTTGAAAGAGAATTATTCCTTCTAATGTGGAAATGTTTAAATCAAAATTACTATTGTGTTACTAGTTCTATGCTTCAGTACCCATYACGTATGCGGCTGCYTTTTTTWAAATCATTAATTGTGGGGGTACACTGTAGAAGTACCACAATTACAGTTTACATGAGGTACCTGATTAAACAATTCTTGAATACTAGACTCTTTGTGTCAACCTGAGCAAGCACTACTACTACCTGTTGATGCAAGCAATATTATGACCCATCTGCATTGGGCTGCTTAGTAGTAGTATATTTCTGTACTACTAATTTGGATATGACAATGCTTTCAGCTGACTTTGTGCATGATCTTCTTGGTCTCTTTGCTGGAGATGATGTTGCTGCTGGTGCTGCTGCTGCTGCTGTTCTTCTTGTTGTTGTTCTTGTTGTTGTTGTTCTTCTTCTTCTTCTTCTTCTTCTTCTTCTTCTTCTTTCATTTCCCCCTACTAGTAGTACTAGAGCTGGTCTGCTTGATGCATTCTTGACTACTTTGTCTTCTGATGATTTTGAGCCCAAGATGTGGAAGTAAAACTTTAAAATTAGAATCCGAAGATCTCTAGATGCCGGACCGCTCTCTCATACGGTACCAGGTACCATACATACCGGTGATCGTATTAGTAGACTCAAGATCTCTCAAAGATCAAAAGCAGCAAATCATAACGATGATTGATGTTTCGAAGTTAKGTTCGGAGCTAATGGTACGTACGTAGTGTATGTACGTACCAATAATGATAATATGGTATCGTATGCTGTACCGGTACGACGCTCGGTGGTGCCATTCGAAACTAACTGGTACGAGTAGTAGTACCGTCTACCTGTAGAGTTCGTATTAGTACTCGTACCATCGCCCGCATCGATGGATCAACAGTCGCTCACATATTTCGAAAAACTACACGATGACGATCAGACCACTATCTGGTTGGAGCATTCTCTGGACGTTAGCAGCAACAACCTCTACATCCCCTTTAGTCGCCGTTTCACGAGGCGGGTTTCCTTCCATCCAWCAAGCCCATTCKTTTGCGTTTAGCAGCTACGGTAGCCGAAACAGAGGCACCACCAAAAGCCTCTTCCCGCAGCAAGAGAGAGGGTGGATAYCGGGCACAACAAGGAAGATTCCCACCACTGCAATGGCTTCGTTGACTTCATCGGCGTTATCGTCGGCGAATGATTCCTCAACAGCAGCACCCGTCGTCCGATTCGTCGACATYGGTGCCAACCTCTTGGACTCGAAGTATACGGAAGGCGTCTATTTTGGAAAGAAACGCCACGAGCCGGACTTTGACGAAGTTCTTGCTCGATCCGTCCGACAGGGTGTCACCCATATCATTCTGACGGCCGGGACTCTGGCCGAAAGCCGCGAGGCAGTGAGCGTAGTGCAGGAGTACCGCACCAAATGGCAAGAAGAAGATGCCCCGCCTCCCCTGTTCTTGGGGTGTACCGTGGGCGTCCATCCCACCCGGTGCCAGCAAGAATTCATCGACAACCTGGATGGCGAGACGGCGCAAGAAACGGAACCGAGAACCGCCGACCACGTCCTCGACGACTTGTTTGCACTGATGTCGGACGCCTTTGATCGCGGATACATCGTGGCGATCGGTGAAATCGGTCTCGATTACGACCGGCTCGAGTTTTCTCCCAGGGACGTCCAGATCGAGTTTTTCCGGCGCCAGCTGGACCGTTTCCTGTACGGGGATCGACCGGAGATGGGCAGCCTTCCCCTTTTTTTGCACAACCGTAGCGTCGGCACCGATGTCCTCGATATCCTAAAAGAAAACCGAGCAAGGGTCAATTCCCACTCGCAGGCACCGGTCCCCATCAAGGGCGTCGTTCATTCCTTTGACGACAGCCTCGAGCTGGCGCGGGAATTCATCGATCTGGGCCTCTACATCGGCTTGAACGGTTGCTCGCTCAAGACGGAGGAAAACCTGGCCGTCGTGAAGGAATTGCCGCTGGAACGGATCCTCCTGGAGACGGATTGTCCGTACTGCGAGATCAAGGCGACCCACGCCGGGCACCAGYACGTGAAGACGACCTTYCCCAAGAAGGCCGACAAGAAATTCGAGCTGGGAACGATGGTGAAGGGCCGGAACGAACCGTGCCAGATCGTCCAGGTCGCGGAGGTGATTGCCGGCGTCAAGGGAATCACGGTCGAGGAGGTGGCGGAACGATGCTACGCCAATTCGATGGAGCTCTACGGAAACGCGTTTGGGAAGGCGTGACGGGCGAGTCGTCCGGGCCACAGAACATCAAACACTGCAGCAGCGCCGTGATGGAACCAAACCAACACAAACCGATGAAACGAGTTGGGCGCATGCTGGCGACGCCGCGCTCCCCTCTCTCCACTGCGAGACATCACACGGAACCGTCGCCTTCTATACCAAGGGACAAAGGCGAATGCATCCTTCCCTGCTTTCTCAATCGGCTGTAGGTCTTGGAAAAGTACGGGGTTGGCAACGCTAATAGTTTAAAGGAATTCATCACAGACAATATTTTTTCAACTAAATTGAAAAGTTCTCCCCGAGAGGTACACGGCGAACGGACAAGCAAAAAGGTTTGAACGGAAAAATCCCTTGTTGCGAGAGGCCACATGGTAGTTTTTCAAATAGTGTCACAGTATGTTACAGACGTTTTAAGTACCAAGTGGTTCGATTTCGTTTGCAATGTCTCCGGTGGATGGMAAAAATGAATGCATCCATTCGCGCGTGTAGTGTTTTTGGTAAGGCCTTGACAGATTCGTTTCGGTTGCTTTGACTGCCGCGTCCCTCTATGTTGCACGGGCTCGTGAAACCGTTGGCTATTGTCTGCCGATGGCTTGGATGGTTGGTTGGTCGGTTGGTTCGCGTCTCCGTTTGCGCCAGAAGGGGACCACCGGCCCAACCACACCCGCCTCGCCTCGCCTCGCCGCGACACGCTGCCACCACCAGAGGCCTTTGTTGCCGTGTGCGCCGCGTGCCTGCWCACACCGTTCGTTGATTCGTTCGTTCTTGCTCGTTCGTTCGTTCCCACACTCGCCAGCCAGCCAGCGACCAAGGCAGCTAGCTACCACTGGGTCTGAATGTCCATGGGAACGATTTCCATCCGCATGCCCATTCCCTCGGCGGCCCCCTGGATCATTTCCCTCGAGGTCGGCGTCGGGATCGGTTCCTGGTCGAGGGCGGGGTCCTCCTTGATGGTCCGGGCGAAGAGGACGCAGTCCGCCATCCCCTCGAAGCAGAGGAGGAGCTCCCCGTCGGACCCCCGTGGGTGCTTCATCGTGTGGACCCCCTCCTCGGGGGTCCCGGGGTTGTAGACGATCGTGTAGACGACCTCCGGGAGGTCTCTTGGCGAGAGGGGGGCTTCCATGGCCTGGGCGAGGAAGCGGTCCTCGGCCTCGAGGATCGACTCGGAGAGGGCCGTGGCGGTCGCGCGGGGGGCCGGCCGGGAGGGCAAAAAGGCGGTGGCGGCCGGGGACCGGGCCAGGAGCCCGAGGAGGGGGAGGGCGGAGAGCTTCATGCCTGCGATGGGTTCGGATCGGATCGGATCGGGGTGGCGTTGCGTTGCGGATTGCGTTGCGGATTGCGTTGCGGATTGCGTTCGACTTGTCGGAGTTTGGTGCCGTCGGCGAGGAACAATTGGGTCGGCGGTGGGGACGGATTCGGATCGATGTTCTGACACCGTTGTGGGATGGTGTCGGTAGTACAGTAGATGGGATTGTTCGCCGGGAGCGGACGGAAGGAGTGTTGCGGGATATTCGACGACGATGCGCGGTTCCTGCTACGGTRCGAGTACGTAGGCACCATACCGTACCGTGCCGTGCCGCACGGAACGGAAGATCACAGTTTGGGTTCGTCGAACGAGTTGAAGAWGATGATGATGATGTCACATCACTGCTCGTTCTTTGGCGTGCCGTACCGTAACGTAGCCTTCGATCCGGTAGGGTAGTACGTACCGTACGGTACGTAGGGTAGGATACGTTGAGTTGTTGACGTCGTTCGTTGCACGATAAGATTGGGACGGAACCAAGCAGAGGCAGCCGAAAATCGGACGAAAGATGCGTAAGTACTAGTAGTACTTGCCTTTGCTCGGAGTCCACGTGGAGCTAATGCACGGTTCTGTACGTCGTCGTGAAGGAACAAGTGAATCAATCAAGACATCCATCATCCCTAGCCTAGGTGTCCAAACGTAGTACGAGTACTGTACGATCTCTACGAAACCCGTCCGTACCGGCCAAACGCAACATCTGTCCCGATCGCAAAGAAACGGTTCTGTTTGAGTAGTACCGTACCGTACGGTTCTTACGGTAAGGGTGAAGACAAAAGAACGATGGCTGTCGATTGAGCCGTATCGTGCTCGTACGGTACGGTACGGGTACGTACCGAATCGTACCGGTACGGAACCGTGAACGGATCGGACGGGGGAGAAAGGAGAGAGAAAAAACACCGCCATCTGATTTTCGTTCGCCTTCGGAGAGTGCAAACAACACGTGTCGTGTGAGGTCGTAGGATTCGTATGGCACCCTACGCACCGTGTTGGATTGTTGAATGTATTGTGTTTTCTTTCTCTTTTTACGGTTGATGTGGTCGTGGGGAGCTTCCTTCCCAACATTTTCCGCACCGCCTACGTAGACTACGGTACTCGTAGTGGAACAACGGGTAGAACCCACCGCGGCACGATTGCCGGKTGCCACACATTCGTCGGGAACACACCAGAAACAATCGACGACCCGAGCACCATTCGCACACACCCAACCGCAACAGCTTCTCTGCCTCCGGCAATCGAACAGCTTTCACACCGACCTCCTCCTGCTGCGGGGCCGAATAAGCAAAAASCCACTCCGTGAAAGGCAGCTTCCTCGATTTTAGTGGTGACAGAGCGCTTTCCCGTCGCCCACATTCGCTGGTTTTAAAAGGCATCGCCGAAACGGACTCGGAGCAAACGACAACAACGACCATGGCGTCGCCCCTTCACAGGCTCGTGCCGTCCAGGAAACGTTCCAGGGCCATCATGGGCGGACAACAACAACAACAAAAGCAGCAGCAGCAACAACAAAAGCAACGACAACGACAACAACTGCTAGAAGAACGAGGACTGGAGACCTCCCGTGACTGCACAAAAGCATCCCTCTCCGGCTCCCTGGTCGGCACCACCACCGAGGAACCGAACCGCGGGCAGCGGATCCCGCTCCGCCTGGGTTCCGGGAGCCACAACCACCACCATTACAGGACGGTCCTCTGTCTCGTCGTCTCCCTGCTCCAGCTCGCACGGCCGGTCCACCCGTGGAGTCCCTCCCCGTCGCTCTCGTCCCTCTCTGGCAACACACCGAGGGCATCGGCGGAGAAGCACCGCGGCCACCGCCTTTCCGGGACGGCCTTCCCCTCCTCCGACGAGCTGCAGCATCGGCAACAACAAGACCGGCCCCTCTCCTGGATGTCGGCAATGGATCTCCCGGCCATTCCCTCGTCCGAACTCTTGTCCTCGCGGTCCCTCCTTGCTTCGAACAACAACAACAACAACAACAACAACATCCGGATCGATGCGAACGGCCAGCGTTCGTTCGAGCATCCTTCGATGTTGCTCGGAGAATCCTTTTTCTCGCCGATGGGAAGCCAGCGAACGACCGCGAGCAAGAATCCCGGGTCCCCGGCGTCCGTTCCGCCCGCCAGAAGCCGCAGCGAGAAGCCGCTCGGCGGCGAGGRCRAGCGCCGCGTGCTGGGCTTCGATGCCTTTGCACTGGGCTCCACACGCGACCGCCCGGCGAGCGAAGAGCGGTGGACCGGAGACGAGGCCGTTCCGGAGCGGCAGCCACGGCCGTCGGGCTTCTTCCCGGCCCCCGGCCTGACCTGGAAGAACTCGCCCCTCGGCCCGGACCACTCSGACGCCGGGCCTTTGTTCCCCGCGAGGGACCACCCCGAGCCGATCGGGTTTTCGGGAGGACCGCTCGAGAACCCCCCGGGGGTCCGCCTCCTCCGCTTCTCGTCYGTCCTCCCGGCGTGGTTTCCCTGGATCCCGACCAAGTCGCAGATCTGGTCGCTCAAGGCGAAGGAACTCCGGGAAGCCTGCTCCCARCGGGGCCTTGCCAAGGTACGAGCACGACACGAGCACGAGTGCGGAGCCGCGTTCCCGATTCGTTCCCGGATCRCGCCTCGTTTGTGCATGGATCGATCTCGCYTCGCCTAGCCTAGCCTCACCCTGTTTTTCCTTGCCTTGTTTTGCATCGGTTGCCTCTGTATTTTTTTCTSAACGCCCCTTTTTTCGCAGTCCGGCAACAAGCCGGTATTGCGGGAGCGATTGTGGGAGTGGACCACCGAGCACCAAATACAACACCAGGCCAGACTCAGTGGTGATTACCTTACGAACTGGTTCGAAGAAGACAGCGATGCGAACGATCCCAATGCCTTTTTGCTAGAGCGAAGGAAACAGGAGCGTCAACAACACGAAACGAGGGAACCCTCCGGCAACGTCGAAAGAAAGAGCGAGAACGAACTCCGAAGCGAGTCGATTGGAACGCGGCAAACACCCGACGAGAATGGCGACAAACGACAAGCGATCGATGGGAACCGGACGCCGAATTCCCTAGCGGAGTGGTCGAGGTCGGTCGACACGGATATGTTCAAGAAACGACGCGAGGAGATCCATCGTCGGAAGCGCATCGGAAAGAAACCCGATGCCAAGAAATCGCACAAACACTCCTCGATGGAGGGCGTCGCCGACACCCCCGAGGCCACCAGAGACTACCTGAGAAGGCTCTCGAACGCAATGAACTCGTCTCCGTCCTCCCCGTACGCATCCAACAACAAAGACGCCAGGGAGCTGTACGACGCGTCGAAAAAAGCCGATCAGCTGGGAGAAACCGAGCTGGCCATTTCGCTCCTGGAATCCCTCTTGGAAATCACCCCGAAGGATGCCCGTCTCTACCGGCGGCTCGCGCGCATGCACAACGACCAGGGAAACTCGGACGTGGCTCGTGCCACCCTCCAGAAGGGCCTCCGGTTGCTGCCCGACAATCCGTGGCTGTGGCACGGAATGGGACACCTCGAGCTATCCCACGGCCGCACCGACTACGGAGTCCGGTGCTACCAACGAGCCATCCAGGAAGACCCTTCCTTTGCCCATTCCTACCATGCCTGGGGGATCCACGAGTTCTCGGAAGGAAACATTGCGAAGGCCATGAAGATACTGAAGAAGGGAATCGAGTACTGCCCAACCAACCACCGACTCCACCACGCCCTCGGCGATCTCTACCGTGGTGCCAAGCTCCTGAAGGACGCGGAACGATGCTACAAGCGTGCCCTGGAGGAAGGGCCCGCGGTGAGCCACGGCTTTGCCCTCTCGGCGCTCGCCAACGTGGCCTACGAGCTGGGCAACGTCGACGAGGCTCGACTGTGGCTCTACCAATCGATCGAATCCAACAACGGAAGGCACGCGCAGGGATGGCTGGCACTCGCGCAGCTCGAGGAAGCCGAGGGGAGCGTGGAACAGGCCCTGACGGTGTGCGAGGCAGCGATCATCCGGTACGAAAAAGAACTGATCGATGCCCGGAAGCGGTACAAGAGGGACTCGAGAAACTCGGTGTACTACGCCAAGACCTTTCGAGACCCGACCAGGTCCAAAGAAGTTAGGGAGGGCCTGATGGAATCCGTTCCAAAGTACCGATCCGGGGACAAATTTCTTAGTGTCTTTCGGCACTGGGCGCGKCTGGAGGGACGGTACGGAACCCACGACGGCACGAATCGTGTCTACGAACGTGCCTCGGCCGCATTTCCGGCAAGCCACCGGATTTCGCTGGACTGGGCTCTGTACCACGCCAAGCTCCACAACGTCGGAAGGGCCCGGAGCCTTTTCGGAGAAGCCTGCAGCAGGGCGTCCAACCTGCACGCCGATCCCTATCGCGAGTACGCGTCCTTCGAGATGTCCATTGGCGAGTTCGAGCAGGCACGGATAATCCTCTTTCGGGGTGCACAGGCCGTGACGCGATCGCCGGACGGGGGACTCGGAGACACCAGTGGGCGGGGACTGGCGCAGCTCTACGTCACGTGGGCCGTGTGCGAGTGGCACCTCGGAAACATTCCCCGGGTGGAAGTCCTCTTCGAYCACGCCCTCCGCCTGACGGAGGTCGGCAGCCGGGAGGGCTCCGAGCTCCGGTCCTTTATCTTGTTTTGCATCGCGCGGTTGGAATACTACGAGCGAGACGAGCTCTACCTAGCGCAGCACTGCATCGGCCTCTGCCTAAAGGAGAACTCCCTGTGCGGTGGCAACGCCCCGGTCTGGAAGCTGTGGGCCAAGGTCGCCCGCGACATGGGAAACCACCACATGGAAGACGAGTGCCGCGGGGAAGCAAGGCGCTGCGGGAGGACCCGGGAAGGCGAGGCCGGAGAAGACACCGTCGTGGACGCGATGGACGTCCTCAAGGAATCCCAGAACATGAAGAACCTGCTGCGGCAGCAACCCTGGCACGACAAGCTGCAGACCGCGCGGGGGTCCGGGCCGGYKGCATCGGCGGCAGCAACGACGACGCCACCGGGTTCGATCGGGGACTTTTGCGCGGGCCTCCGCATCCCCACCCGCCGGAAGCGCCGACGCCGGAGCGACCGAACCGCCGCCGGGAGCAGGGTGCGGACCGGAGGCGCAGAAGCAACGCGAAATCCACCGGGTTTGGTGCGCCTCCCGGACGATTCGTGCGAGGAAACCAAGAACMGCACAGAKCCAAACCACTAATCCTAGGACATAGAATACAAAAGTTACACACACRCGCGCGAACGCAAACACAACCGCAAACACAAACGCATTTAGATTTTTTTTCCCTTCTAAGACGCACTAGGCCGAGACCTTTGCCGGTGCAGTAGAATGTCGAKGGAAGCTACCGGCGGCAGTGCCGTGCCCGGCGTCGATCGTCCGCTCCGCCGCCTTCTCGCCGAAAACGAATCGTCGGAAAACCTCTCTCTTGTGTTTTGTCGGCTACGGGACGGGACGGCGGACGGCTCCGTCCCCCGACGACACGGCATCGTCGTCTCTGTTCGTGCTGCCGCGGAGTGATTGTCCACAGGCCTATTTTGTTACCACCATCTGCTGCGTGGTCGATCGACATGGAAATGACGAGAAGGATTCATGGGCGAAGGTAATTCGTTTTTAATCATTCAACCTGTTATGGCTATTACTGTACATTTGTTTTGTTCCGAAAACCAATCCACGAACCGACCCTCCGATCGCGCGTGAAGAGTTTCCATTCCGGTATTCAATTCAATTCAATTCAACTCGGCTCGGCTCGGCTCAACTCAGTAGACGCTTGTGGCCGTTGCCGGCGGAACGGCCGTGGGGTTGCTGCTCCGGCTGTTCCTCGTCCGGACCACGTTGGCGGCGGTCGTTACCAGTTGCGTCACCGCCCTCGTCACCTCGGGATCGACGTGGGTGTTGGTTCGCTCGGCATGGTCCTTCCACAGCTTTGGCAAAAACTCGCAGGCCCACCCGATGCACGCACTCGGCACAATGTCGGTAAAKGGTAGGGCTTCCTCGATAAAACTCAGGTACTTGAGGTTGGGAGACGTCGATTCGTACATGGCCATGATCAGCACGGTCTGGGCCGGTGCCCACGCCAGATCCAGGCCTTCCCCGGCCAGCGGAAGCAGATACGAGGAGGAACCGATCGCGTCGATCAGCAGACTGATCCAGAGCTTGGCCCACATCGTGTCCGGCATGATCTGCCGACAGACCGAAACCGGCGTCGGCCTGGGGCCCGTGTCGTAAACCAGTGCCTGTCCGGGCCGGGAGACCACGAGGGTTTCGACCAGGGGGGTCAGCAACGATCCCAGTTTCGAGCGCCCGGTAGAGGTAGAGGAATACAAAAGTCCGCCCGACAAGGCGACGGTGGCCAAGAGTCCCGCACACACCAATACGATGGGCAGGAGAAAAGGCAGGGCCAGAGCGGCAACCCCCGCCAAGAGCGGGACCGCCGCCACCACCACGGCCAGAAATGGGGCCGCGGGCACCAACAGTAGGTTCTTGTTAAAGTTGATTCCGATGTTCGGAAGGCTGTTTCCCATGGCCGAGGACGACCGGGAAATCTTTCCCTCGATGGCATCCACGACGCCAAACCATGTCCTCGCGAGATTCACCAACGCCGCAATTTCCGGCCGGTACCTGTGATGCGATGCATGTGTGCACGAAGAAAACGAGTCGCAAACCCGCGAGTGAAAATTAGCATTCTGTGGCAAAGCGTCAAAACAAAACCACACGGCCCTTTCCAGAAAGGCAATACGATGGGAAACAACAGGCTGCCGCTATACTTACGGTCCAGATAGTTTGAATTTGATTCGAATGGTCGGTGGCGGAGACATGTCCTCTTCGGCAACCGAAGGGATGGTTGCTGTAGATTTCACGATCGCGCTCTCACTCGTATTCGCATTGCCGTTGCTGCCGTTGTTGCTACTACCATGTGTTGTTCCGGGGCGTGGCGTCGGTGCGAGGTTGAGGATCAGCCACTTTTGTTCGTGGATGTGGAGCTGGCGCAGATCCAGCTCGGTTTCCAGGCATTTCTCGGGATCCTCGTACACGACACGGATCTTGAGGGTCTCTTGGTAGAGTTCCCGGAGTGGGGCCACAAGCTTAATGGGCGCGGCCGAGGCAGCGCTGGTTTTTGCCTTGCTGGCTCCGATGGAATTGCTGCCGCCCTGTGTCTTTGTTTTGTCCGGCATGACGGGGGCAAACCGAAAGGAATTTCGGTCCTTTTGCCGGGCCAGGGGAGGTCCGCTCGAGACAAACATCCCACGCACAGAGAGCGTCACGGCCTTTGGGATGACATCGGGATAGGGCAGGTCGTACACCGAAAGGACATTGGCCTCGAGGCACCCGTGTTCTTCGAGGGAGGTTTCGGAGGAGGCAGGTGAGGCCGGTGCCCCCGGTTGCGGTTGCTGGTTCCTTGTAGTAGACAAAGGTGCCATAATGTTAGGATTGATATTGATACACCGAGCTAAAGCTAGTCACTACTACTTATATATGGAGAATGCGTACAGCTAATCAATGCTGCGTGTGTAATGGAACGTTGGGTTTATGCAAGGCTTTGGACATTCTTTCAATTGTACAGCCGCATGGGATAGATTCTCATAAAGGAATACGGACTGCGTAGTGCGAGTCGCAGTACGATTAGTAACACTCTATCTACCGGATGGGCTCCGTCGGAGAACCACCTACCCGTATCCTCTAAGGTTCGAGTACTGTACCGGTACGTACCTAGCACGAACTATTAGTACAGACCTGTCGTAAGGAACGGGAATGAATGGGGGGTAAAAGTCACTCGAACAAAAGAAAAAATTGATGAGAATGCTTTTTTTGTACACGTCGTTTTTTGATGTACGGTATGCCGTGCGGCAGACACCACGTCTGACTCACCGACACGATTGGATCTTCAGGTGTGAAGGAAATATTTCTGAAAAACTACGGATCACATTTTTCATTTTTCATTTCTGAACCCGATTTGCTACAGAATAGTTTTCACTTCTGGAAATTTACTGATTCACTTTCAGTATTGGCGGTAGTAGTATTAGTAGTATTATTACTACTACACATAAAACAACAATTGAAATTACATGCATTATTGAAGGCATTGGGAACATAAATTTAACATTCTGAATGGTGTTAGTAGTAGTTCTTTGAATTTAGAGAATGTTAATTTCACCACATTTGGAACCTTAGTATATCATTGCTGCCACTGTACTACTACTAGTAGGCCTACATAGATTCTAGTACTAGTAGTAGCACTACTACTATCCCCATTCTTCAATATGGTACTAGTGCACTACCTTCCCAATTGTAGCTTGCTACTACTACTAGTAGTACTAGCATCAAAACCAATGATTTTGGTCTTGTTTCCCAAAAAAAAGGAGGAAGAGAACACCTCCCCTACTACTATTCAGAATGTTAAGCAGAGCATTCATAACCTCTAGTATGTCAAGCAAAAACCACAGTACTCATTTTTACACAGGCATGTGCTGTTACATTTGGAATCATGTTAAATTGACATTCCCAATGCCTCGTCAATTAAAAAAATTTCAATTGTTGTTTTACATGTAGTACATAACTAGTAATATCCTCTGCTGATAATGGTTGTGGTGCAGTACCTTTGCTGAGTCCTGAGTTGTCCCACCAGTGCTATTTTGAACTGTTAGTAGTCATTTTGTGAATTAAAGAAAGACTGGTGGTCAACACAGGATTAAATGACTTAACACAGGAGCAAGCGCAAGAGCCCTGAGTCCCCCTCATGCTATTTTGAACTATTCATTTTAGTGAATTAAAAGACTAGTAGTAGGAATAAAAGATTATTGTCATTACTACTTCTTATCCAAAAAGTGAATCAGTAGATTTCCAGAAATGAACAATATTTCTAAGCAAATCAGTAGATTTCCAGAAATGCTGGTTCCATTTACGGTACTTGTAGTATTTGTTTGTCTTATTGTAAGCATTGCAAAGTAAAATACTAGTACTAGTACTACCATATGAGACAGAACAACAAGATGGACTAATTCTATCTCACCCCTGATACCCTGAACCCTGAAGGAGTAAGCAGTACCAGCAACCTATCACCATACAGTACCAGGTAGTACAGTAGTACAATACAATCTGTACAAGATGAGGATAATGTCTGGCGTTACTGGTGATCAGTAGTACTAGTAGTGATAGTAGTAGTACTAGGTCATAGTAAATTTTAGTAGTAGTAACCATCACCAAAAGAACAACAAGAATGAATTAGTACTCCTCGTGGAAACAGCAGACATGGTAACTTCATCGCTATGTTGTTACACTTCATCATCAACAACAAGAACGACCAGGAACCAAAAACGGATTCACCACCCACACGACTCGTCTAGGTCGGAAACGTGCCTTCCGTCCATTCCTGAGCGTGTGTTGCACTGGATGTTAGTGGACATGCTCACAATGTAATGAAACCACAGGGACGGGAGAAACAAAGAGTCCCCCGCCTGTAGGACGACCTCGTTCCCCTCCGCCGCCTCGAACCGCGGGTGCGCCAACAGGTCGGGCCGAGCCCAGTCGACAGAAGAGTGACGGGCGCTCGGGTGCCCGTAAGGGAAGAGGGCCATGTTGCCGCACTGCCTTGGGTGGGCAAGAATGTAGCGACGTTCTCCGCTCAGGACGGTCACAAAATTGCGTTCCCCATCGAAATGGTTCGTGGTCATGACACCCTTCATGCCAAAGCGGCAGTTCAGTGCCTTCGATCCCGCGCCGGCGGGACCTTGCAGGGCAATCTTTTCCGCCAGCGGCTCTTTGACGTACAAACTAGCTTTGGTTTGTGTATAAAATGGCAACTCATCGGCCAGATACGGAACGTGTCGGGCCTTTCCCGGCAGTATCGAACACGTGTTATCCTCGAAGGAATCGGCCCCGTGTCCGTTGTTGTGGTGAGTGGGGGGACGTGCCGGAGCGCATCCCACCACACGGAAATAATAATGGGGGGACTCCGGCCCCAGCAATTGCGGATCGGTCACGTTGGCAAGGGCCATCCACTTGGCAAAGGTCATTTCTGTGAGGTCAGTCGGGGCTTTGTACGAGGCAGCGTCCATGGGATATTTGCGGCTGTCGACCCCGTTTGCCGTCCAATAGGTAAAGCTTCCAGAGGCACTGGTCTCGGTGCCGTGTGGGAGATCTCCCAGGAGCGCTTCGAGGTAGTGTGGAGCATTCCACCGTTCCACGGTTTGGGCTACGGCCGGATCGCCCCGGACCACAAAGGGGACCTCGGCGTTCCGGTACGCAATGGCCTTGCGAAGATCGTCGGGATTCGCTTGCAAATCAAAAACACACAGTCCCTGGTAGAGAGTCCCCGATGCGGGCAACTCGGGATCGTCCGCCGGCCATTGGCCCAGGACGTCATGTAGGAGATTCCATTCCTTCGGGTACCCCGGAAGTGGTTCTTCGGTACAATTGTGAATGTCGTAGTACAGATTGTGACCACTGCTGTTGCCACTGCTATCCGAATTGTCTGGATTGACAGGGTTCGATGCTGAAAGGTAGGTTTGCAAATTAGTATATGTTTGGAGGTCTTCGACGGCTTGGAGGGCCCGTTTTGCGTTTGCATCGTTCCTACTGCTGCTTGAGAGATAGGGTGGAGGAAAGAAGGATTCGTAGGATTGGCGCAACTTGGCGTAGAACGAAGATCGATCGTTGAAGATGACATCCTCCTTGCTCTTTGATGTAAGCTTTCGTTCGATGTTGGCGTTGCTATTTTTGTCAAGAGTTTGCTCTGGGACATAGGTCTCGTCATCCAGCGCGATCCCCAAATTATTGACATCAGCGTTCTTGCTCCCGCTGCTAGAGAAAGGGCGCTTCATAAATTTCCAGGGATACGGTTCGAAATCTTCGTGGTCCTCGTCTCTCCAATAGTCATAGTAGCGATGCCCCCGGGGACGACGAACTCCTCGACCGTTAACGAAGGAGATCGAGATCGATGCCATAGATTTCGCAACAAGCCTCGAAACGGAAACAGTTGGGGATCTGGGTCGAAGGCTCGTGCTACTCACCAAAAAAATTTCAACAATCGCCGTTGCCGCCGCGGCAAGGATCAGTGCTGCCATCGCTGCAGCGAGAACGGTGCGGGTCGGATCCTTTTCATATTGCTGTTTCCACGAAACAAACAAAACGTAACGTTTGTGTTTCTTGGTTATCGCTGCGGTTGTCCCGCGACGAGACGACAGCGATAAGGGCGATGTCGTCGTTGCCACCGTCTTTTTCCTGCTAGTAGTATTCGTCGTCATCAAGCGTTTGAGCAACATGTCGTTCATTGATCTGAGACAAAAGTATGGACGGATCGATTGGTTTAATGATTGATTCCAAAGCTTTTATATATAATTACAACTCTCTCCAAATGTTTTGAGAACCAGCCTGCCAATCGTCGGTACAATCTATTTCTGTACCGGCTCGTGCGAAGGGACGAGAAAAGAGATGCTTCTCATCAAAACGAATTGGAATTCGTACGAAAATGTGAGCGAAAAAGAGCTTCTCACCAAAATCCGCAAAAGCCACTACGTACGAGGAATTATTTATGACCCCTGGAATTATCCGGGTCTCCGTCTAACGCCCAGTACAAAACCTACAGGTATCCAGTACGAAAATGTGAGTAAAAATACTGGTGAAGGTGTAAAACTGTGATCTGTGATCGTACCCAACAGAAGTATGCACCATATGTTCATATCTATTCTTATCTATGGGACGTACGAGGACTCGACGGGATTTTTAAATTTTTAGGAAGCCGAGAAGCTGTCTTCATACATACAGTACGGTACCTACGGTACCGGAATTCAAAAAAAATATTCCGTGATAGTAAAGTACGACTGTACGTACCGTAAGTACCGGGTAACTTTAAATGAAACACTTACTGTATTACAGTAATTTGAAAATAATAATACTGTAATATTGTTTTGACCTCTATTTTTACTGAAGCTGTTATAAATTATGAGTTTTGCCCATAATAACATATAGACGGATAATGTATGTGCGGCCGGGCTCTTAGCAAATGGGGCTTCATGCGTACTACACATGCTTGGTATAAATGCATATGGTAACAACATTGAGAGTGCCGACCACAGAGGTGCATGGCACCCAACAACGAAACAACAACGCAAGAAAAAAATATATGTTGTGCGCAGTTTCTCCCATTGGCTCGAGTTGCCATCACTTGTTTCTGTAGGTTTTGGTCGCTTTCTTTCTACGGAGGAATCGATCCAACGATCCATTTCCACAGTACTGCTGCCCCCCTTCATAGTTTCACCGTGTCCCGCAAGTTGTAGGACCGAGGAGATGTGTGTTGCAGAGGAGAAGGAAGACTCGAAGATGGCAATGAAGACGATCGCTTTGGTCCCGCAGCCCGATGATTCCCTCTTCGTCCATCGGTCTGCGTCGTAGCAATGCTTTGACCATCCAAAAACTCGTCCGACATGCCCAGCGGACCCATCTGTGATCGTTGGCGCGAGGAAGGACTTCGAACGACGCCAGAAAAATTGAAGTGGGATTGTACGTCATCGCCAACGCTCGGACCCGCGGAAGTTTGGTATTTGCCGTAGTTTTCTTCAAGGTCCAGCTCGCTACGGACGATTGGACCCGGCTCGTCGCCATCGTCTGAATCGGACAAGTCGAGGTGGTGAATTGCGCCCATGGCATATTGCATTGGCAAGCCCTTTCGATTCGCCTCCATCTCACGCAGATATTCTTCATCCTCCTCTCTTTGCCTGTTTTTGTTACGGCGGTTGAGGCTGACACCCATCAATATCAACAAGAGCACAAATCCCGACGCAACAGCAATCGTTGCGATGATGGGTGGCGTCAACCCTCGTTTCTCGTTGTTGTTGGAAGCCATGCTACCCTCGATTCCAACGGCCGTGTTGTCAATCGCAGAATTTCCGTTTTCATCTATGGAAAAGCCGCCACTGTTGCTGTCAGCTTCGTCGTTACCAACCTCTGAACCGTTGGTGGCAGTCTCTTGATTGGTGGCGCTATCCTCGTTGCTTTCATTGTCGTCTTGTTCCTTTTCGTCCGTCACTTCTTCCTCCCCGTTACCTGCACCATCTCCGTCTACCACAAGCTCACCGCCCTGGAAGGAGACGTCCAAAACGTTGGAATTTTCGGGTCCACCTTCGCGTAGCACAAACTCCAAAAAGTCGATGGCATCTTCTGCAAAGTTTTTGGCAACCGGACCATTGTCATAGTCATTCGCGTCCGACCAAAGCTGCTTGTTGGTCTTTTTCCCAACGGGAGATTCATAGGCAAAGATCCGCGACACTGCCTTCATCACAATACAATTTTGACTTGAGTCGTCGTTGCTGCCTTCGTCCGCATCGCCGTTACCTCGTTTTTCAACGGAGATTCCTGATTGGGAAGACAACAAGGAGCCGGTACCACTACTGCACTCAGCTCCATCTTCAACTTCGTGGGTTTTAGATTGCAAGATCCAAACGGCATCGTTCTGGTACGGATAGTCCACACCCCTGCCACATACTAAAAACTCTGCCGCCAATTCATCGTGAAGTTCCCTTGTCCAAAAGTCCGAAACCTCCTGCATTTTGGAATCGTCCGTGTTGATAGCAACTGCGGCGGAAGCAGCATCTTCAGTGGATAGAGTTACTTCGTAGCGATACACGAAAGTGGCTGCCTGAACAAATTCAATAACCGGTGGAGCTTCGTTGCACTGTGATTGTCGGATCGTCGCCTGCAAGTCATTGTCATATTTCTCTTCGGTGGAATAGTAAAGAGACACAGTTGGTTTTGTAGTAGGAGACTTTTTCTCTGTCGTTGGAGCAAGGGTCGGTGCCGACGTTGGTTTGGTTGTGGGAGGATTAGTAGAAGAAACGACCGGCGGCTTGGTGGGTTTCGTCGTTGGTTTCTTCGTTGTTAGAGAATCCGTTGGCGGATCAGTTGGCTCCTTCGTGGGCTCCTCCGTCGGCGCCTTCGTTGGCTTCTTCGTTGGCTTCTTCGTGGGATCCTTCGTAGGCTCCTTCGTGGGCTCCTTCGTGGGCTTACTTGTAGTAGGTGCTATTGTAGGGTCCATAGTTGGATCTTTGATGGGAGCCCTTGTGGGTTCCAGGGTCGTTGGCGCCAGAGTTGTAGGTTTGGGCGTTGGCGAACCATCGGTGTTGTCGTTGCACACACAGGGCATGTGATCAAAGGCGTTGTAGGCATCGCAGACCACCCATCCTGCTTCATATGAGACGCGACAGCAGGCAGAAGGTGACGTACTGTCGTTATATCCACACGAATTTCGTTCGTTGTAGCACTTGGTTTGGATCTCACCCCCACTCGCCAAAGGGAGACGATCGTCCGATGGATCCAGGTGAATGGCCCGAATAACTTCCGGCGGTATGCAGGCTCCGGCTTCCACTAGTGTAGGTCTTTGTAATTCTCGTTGTATCGGTGGCTGTTGCAGGTCAAGATTGGATGCTGCAGATGCACTACTACTCGTACTTATTGCTCCGCTGTATATGCTCGTGGTAGCATTACCAACAGCGAACATGAAGGAAAAACAAAGCAAGAGGAATGCCGACAATTGATGCTGATTCATCGCGGCGGAAAGTCCATTCATTGTTGAGATCGACGACCACTTGGATCGTTCCTTCTATGTCTATTGATCGGTTCTCGGAGTATTGTGATGCACAGCGATGTGCCAATGATGTCTTGTGTTATCGTCCGTTGTGTCGTCGGATTGTGAAACGATAAATTGTTGATATTGAATATCAAATGATCAAGGCTGGCGCGCTAATCCCCTCTCCGTTTAGAGTAGAAGGTTTTGATTCACTTGAGAACGGTTGATAGAGATTGATTGCAAGTGTTACCTACTGGGTCTCGGTTTCGACATGTGCACTCCGACAAGATATTATCTTTCATTATCCAACTTGCATCGTTCCTGTTCAAGCGTTTCACAAGCAATAGTAATGCAGTGAGAGACGACTAGCGCATTTCTTTCATCGCCAAGTCGTGCGAAAAATAAAGCTCCGAATGGCGACTGATACCCAGAAAGTGCGTCCGGTCGGCTTACTTAGAGGTCGCGGAAGTCTATCACGAATAGATGGATAGCTAAGTACAATAAATAATGAGGATGAAATCGACGAATGCACGATTACAGTGGTACATTACGGTAGTACAACAAAGACGTAAGGTGTACGTCGTACATACGAATATGTAAGTTTGTGCGTATGTTCGTACTATGTAACTCCACTTTTCCTCTCAAAAAAATAGTAGCTATGTGTTTTACTATTAGTTTGTAGTAGATTAATATAATAGTTGTTGTTGTTCGTGTGCCTTTTGAGAACAACAATCTGATGATTGTACAGAGAGATTTTCACTATTTAAGGGGCCATCCTGGTGGAAGGAGAAAGAAAAATACTACTAGTAGTAGTAGTACTACTAGTATTTAGTAGTATGATACCACCACCACTGGTGGCGGTGCAGGTGGCATTCTTGTTCTTGAGCTACCACCACCACCACCACTAGTAGTAGTACTAGTAGTAGTAGTAGTAGTAGTA
>CAACVS010000065.1:1594-66431 GCA_900660405.1 Pseudo-nitzschia multistriata | reverse complement strand
AGTAGTAGTAGTAGTAGTAGTAGTAGTAGTAGTAGTAGTAGTAGTAGTAGTAGTAGTAGTAGTAGTAGTAGAGTAATTTATGACATCATTTTTATTTTTACATGACCCATACGCTATCTACACGACACAAACAACACTGAATTTATCTTTCGGATTTCTAATCCTTTTCTTTCTTTAATTCTATGCTCCCCTATTCATAGGCATCCTCTTCAAAAGATCTACAGGTGTCTTCGACGCCAACAGGGATTTCTCCGTTCATCCTTCGACCGTTGTCCAGGCCTCCCCAATTGAACGAAGGGACACCAAATCTCGGGGTAGTAGATGACTCGTTGTCGAAATCAATGAAATCATCGTCATCGTCGTCAAAGGTATGGTCAGTATGTTCTCGGTTTTTCTTTTTCGTGCATTGAAACATAACTCCACCTCCAATCAAAAGTGCCAAGACGGCCATGGCCCCAATCAAGCCTGTACTTGCAAAAGCAGCGCCTTGAGCTCCAACAATAGTGTCGGTAGGAACAGAAGATGGCATTTCGCTGGATGACACAGACGATTCACTAGAAGTGCTCAGCGTTGGTGAGAAACTAGGAGCACTCGAAAGGTCAGCAGATGGACTTTCCGATTGATTTGTGCTTGGCTGGACCGATAAGCTTGCTCTGGGTTCCAATGATGAACTTGTACTCGGTGCAAGCGATGGCGTTGAACTGGGAAATGCTGAAGGCTTTCCTGACGGTTTTGCACTCGGTTCTACGGATGGACTTTCACTAGATAGAACTACAGTAGGTACAATCGAGGGGCTCGCACTCGGCTTTGCCGATGGACTTGTACTGGGCACTATAGATGGGTTTCTCGAGGGTCTCAAAGAAGGTCTCGCACTATGATAAATGCTTGGAAATGTGGATGGAATGATACTGGTGGGAGCAGCGGTTGGGTTGGCACTTGGATTCGCAGACGGTTTAATCGTCGGTCTCGTAGAGGGGGAAGTAGAGGGGACTTCCGTCGGTTTGGGGGAGGGGGCGGTGCTAGGACGTCTGGAAGGACGTCTAGATGGTCGAGGAGAAGGAGACTGCGTCGGACGTCTGGAAGGACGTCTAGATGGCACATGCGACGGATCTGGTGTTGGGCGTCTGGAAGGACGTCTAGATGGCCAAGGAGATGGAACTGGAGTCGGACGTCTAGTGGGCCCAGGAGACGGAGCTGGTGTCGGGCGTCCAGTTGGCACTGGAGACGGAACTGGTGTCGGTCGTCCAGTTGGCACTGGAGATGGAGCTGGTGTCGGGCGTCTCGTGGGAACAGGAGATGGAGCTTGAGTCGGGTGTCCAGTTGGCACTGGAGACGGAATAGGTGTCGGGCTCCTTGTGGGATCAGGAGATGGAGCTTGAGTCGGGCGTCCAGTTGGCACTGGAGACGGAACTGGTGTCGGACGTCTCGTTGGCACTGGAGACGGAACTGGTGTCGGACGTCTCGTTGGCACATAAGATGGAACCGGAGTAGGACGCCGAGTTGGCGCAAAAGATGGAACTGGTGTAGGCTCATTGGTATCTTTCTTTGATTTCTTGCTATTTTTAGTATCCTTCTTCGACTTTGTTGCCTTAAAAGGCGCAGGAGTTGACTTAGGAGACAACGTCGGTTCCTTTGTAGGATTCGGTCCTTTTTTATCAGACTTCGCATCCTTCTTTGATTCTTTCTTTTCTGATTTTTTGTTCTTCTTTGGTCTCTTAGTTGGAGGTTTAGTGGGCTTGTTCGTAGGAATGGGAGTTGGAGCTTTGGTCGGAGGCTCGTTATATTTCTTCGAAGTATCCAAATTATCCTTTTTTGAAAACTTCAACGACTTCTCTTCTTTCTTGCTTCCTTTTAGTGATCTGTTGATGGGAGTATTGGTATTCTGTTTAATGCCATCCCAAACTATCGGATACGAATCGGGAGAAGGTATGGGAAAGTGAGACAAACGAATATCGATGAGATCATCGTCATCCTCATCATCTTCGTCGTTACGATCAATCTTGATCGAAAGGTCGGCGTTGGAAAGATACTTCTTTCTATCCTGAATCACCTTGGAAGAAGTGGTGTTGGTGTTAGTCTCATCGTCGATAAGGGCAAAGGCACTCTTGCTAATTGCCATGAAAAATATGATGGGGTAGGCTATCTTCATCCTGTTGATAGATAGAATCAATCACTATCAGTTTTATTCCTTGGAATTGAAGAAGCCAATACAGCTTTAAAGAATTATCAGTTTTTTTTTAATGAGGAACTGATCTTGACAATTCCAGAAGGGATGTCTTTGACCTCCTATATTTGTATCCTTCAATTTGTCGTGTAAGTTATGAAAATCATATTTTGGTTTGAAGAAAACATATTCATCAAATAAGTTTGAAGATTGGTTTCGTGATTTTTTCTTCTATCGATAAGTTGAGCCGTGAAAACATGTTTGTACAACGGAACAGCATCGTGGGTGTTGCATGTAAATCATTGTCAGCGTCCGTTTTATTTTTTTTCAAAAACTTATTTTTCCGTTTCTAGTATCATTTGTATTTGGTTTTTTACTCCCCTTTGTTCCTTCCAGGTGACCTAACAAATCAATCTCTATCAATCGGTTACGTGTTGAGGCCCGTCAAATACAGATGATTGCTATTTATTTTGTGTTACCAAGGAAGATCAACGATCGTCGCGAACGCTTCTTTCTTTCGGGTTATGATTGCTTTCTCCTCCTTTTTTTTCGTCCTCTGCATTGATATATGTTGTTGCTTTGGGATGATCATGAAAAACACCGGCACTCGGAACGTGGTTTTCAATTTTTCGACTTTCAAACCATTTTGTGAGAAATAAATAGTATCCTTCTAAGCAAAAATATCGAGAAGTATTCTAATGTACATATGTGGACTCTAGTTGGTACGTACTCGTACGTAATATTGTGAATTGTGAATTGTGATGCCATTAAATCTTGTCTCATAACTCATACCATAAGTACATACGTAAACTAAGAACTGTTTCTCCGTTCGAAAAAGCGTACAGTACCAGTTAATTCGATATAAAGTGCGTTAACCGTAAAAAGCCTACCACGCCCTACATAGAAAAAAGGCATTCTACTCAAAACGCCAAAATTATTACTAGTAAAATCACGGTTAATTTTGAAGCCCAGTATTTAGTACTGATCCTACATAGATCTACGAGTTTTTGGTCACTTTTTGACCACAAACAGTGTTTATGAGGCCATTAAAAGTGCTCAAGAACCGGCTCAAATGAGATCCCCTTTGGGGAGGATATGCTCGGTCATAGTGTTAAGAAGAGTGCTGTGTGTCATTGTTACATGATTAGGGGCCAAGGGGGACCTGGTTCTCCATTAACAGCCGGTATGGCCAAATTTGGCCAGTGGAGACCGGCTGCTGGTTAGAAAATAGGCCAGAACTCTATCAAAAAACAACTTGAGACCACCGGACTAAGCGCCCAGACCAAGATGATACAATTACTTTAAAAACCAGGTCATTGGGATGCTTAAGGATGCTTTGTTGGCTTAGAACTAGTCTGCGGAAGTTACAGGTTGTGAGGGGTCAAAAATTGTTAATTTTAGGAGTAATTTTATTACGAATTATCTGGTACTACTAATTCGTAACAGCTGTCACTCAACGATGAACATGTGAGGAGACTAACTCAGCCTCAAATACGACGCAATAACTTTCGCGAGTGGCTAGTGAGTGAGATTGAGCAATAACAGCAATCAACCTCACTTTTACTGTAAATACCCTAACATGCCTTAGTAAGGACCACATTAACATTTCGCACGTCATGAGCAACCAATGACTTACCCGCTTATCACCTCATCATCGTCCAAGTCACTATACGTCTTCTAATATTGACACATTGATAGCCAATGTGATTGCTGCATTTGAAGAATCCAAATGTGAGACTCTACACAAGAATTTTTTTGTCACTACAGTGTGCAATGGAGGAGTCACTTGGTGTTGGTGACAACACTTATAAGATTTGACACCTTTGGAAAGCACAGCTTTCTCGTGAAGGGGAGATTCCAGTTTCAATCACTTGCAACCAAGAAAAGATCGCCTTTGCAAGTTCAGTAATGGCAGGAGACTTCAACAATAGTACCAATACTAGTAGTAGTCAGTGCTGCATTGGTACCCATAGTAATAGTAATAGTAATAGTAATAATACTCTTAAATATGAACGGTGACACAATAGTTGTAGTACTTGTAGTACTTATTCTGCACATTCTATAGGGCCATTGCATACTGGACAATTATTTCTGGAAAAATAGAGTACTGCAAAGTGTACTATTATAACTGGACGGAGGCAGTAGTAGACAGGGAGATTGGAAAGCAAGAAGAAAAGGCATCGGACTCCATACATACAACACTAGCGTATTTGCGGAGCTCCTTTTCAGATTGGACTGTATATGCTTGCACCAGAAGCTACGAACCACATCAAGCAGCACTTTCTTTCTCTTTCCACTCGTTCAGAAGATAGCTCAACAGTCCCACGTCTTGCAAACGCTGGGACGACAAGGGTCGGTCGCATCCCAATTCGGCATACGGTCCTGCCTCAACGAAGCCCACCGCCAATAGCACCCCGCGTAGGGGTGAGGCCCAGATAGTTCGAAACCTGGGCGATGCAATTCTCAGCTGTCGGTATTTGACGCGATCGGGGTGCTGCAGAACATTTATCAGATAGGCTTGGAGCGTATCAAGATCGGGGAGGAGATTAAAGGTAGTGTTCGCACGCGACATGTGCTTTAGCGTCCAGTTGATTGCGTCAAGGGGGTTTTGCAATCGGGCGGTTCCGGGAAAGGGCAAAACGTCGTCCTGGATTCCAATGTAAAAAGCGCTTTCCCAATCGTTGATGAGTGCAAATTTGTGCAAGGCAGTAGTGCCGTCGGAACCAATCGTTGATACCTCGGGTGTGGTTGGAATTGCCCGAAAGGGTACGTAATATAAATAGATTTGCGCAGTGTCCGCGTCTTGGAAGACCCAGGCTAAATGCGACATATTGCAATGTATCGGCGTGCAATGTTGTTGACACATTGCAATGCATTAGCGTACAATGTTGTTCACGCATAATTCAAGTTCGAATGATGGATCGATTAAAATTTGATGGATATTTGTTGAGAGAGAAACAAAGCAATGAGGTGTCGTATCGCAGAAATTTCGGATATGAAATCACTTGACGATTGTCTCGACTTGCCCTGTCGGACCCATATCAGTCAGTAGTCAATGAATAGAATAATAACAAAGTATCAAACCGGAAAAATACGCATTTGTACATTCGAATGTATGGATGTGCTGGTCTGTACTGACCTGCAGATTCTTATTCACGCCTGCACTTACGATGATCAATATAAGTAGATTGTTTCCAAACACCACGATTTCTGGGAATGTTCCCCTTCCGCACAAGGTTTCCGTGGTAGTCGACCCAGAAGACATGGATGTTGTAGTTTGTGTGGTTTGTGACTTCCAATTCGATAGAAACATCACCCCTGCGGGAGTGTGGAACATAGGGCGGGATCGTCACAACAGATGGGTCGCGGGGCGCCAGTGTATAGATCCGGAACAGCGAGGTTTCTACCTCGTACCAGTTCGAAAATCCCTCCATTCCGGGATGCTCGTTCGACGTGCCTTTCATCTTTCGCACCGCCTGGGTGCGTGCCACTATGGCTGCCTTTTCTGACGTGCTCTTTTTCTCTGTTGTTTTCGCAGCAGAGACGCTTGTTGCAGCTGCCGCTGTAGCTGTAGGACTTTCCAATCGTTTTTCCGATTCTGTTGACGAGTACGACGCCGGAACTGGTGTCGAAACGTTGCTTGCATCAACGGATTCATTTTCCTGGTCGTGCATCGTCGTTTTTGGTACCGATCGATCCGACGCCTCCTTTCTTGGTGTTTCCAGAACCGACACGTCTTCGTTCAGCTGCCCGTCGGTGTTCCTGGGTCCAGGTGTTCCACGATACCTTTGCTGCTTCTTTTGCGGTTGCTGTTCATACTTTTGTTTCCGTTCCAAGATTGACACATATGAATCCCACAAAACAACAATTGCTATGGTCACCAAAATTCGTCCGATCCATAGATTTGCTGCATCCCACAGAAATAGCCCATAGCCGCTGCCAACTTCCACACCCACATCAACATCTACACCACCGAAGTCCATGGCAAAAAAAAGGGAGATTCTCGCTAATTTCGATGTTCGTTAGTGACAATATATTCGCTTCGCTCAACCTGGACGACCGAAACTTGCTGTGTCGAATTTCGTACCAACTCGTCTGGTTGTCTTGGTGCAACATCCGGAATCCTATCCGGTCTACCGGTACCGTGTCACAGGTGTTCATACTGACAAAAAACAAAAAAATGGCATTTTACGTCAATTTTGGCGTTAATTTAGAGTTAGGGATAATACTAATATTTCGGTAAGAATCCAGCAATCAGATTGGCTGATAATGAGGATTGAGATTTTGTTCACGTGTCAAAAGAGCAATTTTTTTTGTTTTGACTATTTTAATTTAATCATAGAGTTTCATTTGGGAGTGGTGAAGATAGATCAAATTTTCTGTTTGAACTAGTTTGAATTCATTTTTGACTAGTAGTTTGAGGAATAAGATTAGCCTGAACTCTAAATTAATGCCAAAACTGCTCTAAAAACCCATGATGAACACCTGTGGTGTGGTACTCGTCAGCAGAGCTAGTACTACTACTAAGTACAATTCCAGTGCTGGCAAGTAAAAGGAGGCAATTCCTAACCTCCAGGGCCAGCTGGCTTGCCTCCCATGTGCATGTACCCCTTGTACATTACAGCAGTATTGTAGTATAAATCCTTATGCACTGTATGAAGGTGTTATTTTACAGTGGATTCAGTACTGGAATACCTCCATAGAATGCTGCACCTATTCTCTCAACCACCAAAAACAAGCACACACATTAAAACGCCTCATCTACAAGCAAAACAACCCCTCTACAAGCATTCATTTGTACTCAAGCGATTTGTGTTTGCATTAGTGGATACTCGAGCGAAATGGATATTACTGCTAAAAGTCCTCTCATACTCAAGCAAACAGTGGTTGCGTTTGCATATACTCAAGGAGCTGGCGTGCAGATGTTTTGGATACTCAAGGGACCAATGTGCAGACTATTTGATACTCAAACAATATGCTTTTGTGGATACTCAAGGAGCTGGCGTGCGGACCCTTTGGATACTAAAGGGACTGGCATGCGGACATACTCAAGTAATTCTTGTTTGCATTTGCAAATACTCAAGGGACTGGTGTGCAGATGCTTCCTACTCAAGGGACCAATGTGCAAACCATTCAACACTTATTTGCGTTTGCAAATACTTACTCAATTGCTGCAGATACTCTGAAGTGGTTTCCATTCTTTGCAGTTGTTGCAGATACTCAAGTGATTAGGGGTCACTTACAAATCAACAACCAACTGTTTAGCATTCAAGTCAATCCAATTGAGGCACACTTGATTCATCACAGACTAATCTGTCTGAATGGTGTAGTGCCAAGCTTAATATGTCTACTGACTTGTCAGGGACAATGGTAGGAGGAGAGCATATTCATCATGGATGTGATGATCCTCATCAGCACAGAAGTGGGACATGTCATCATAAGGGCAGTGTTTGCAGATACTTAGTAAAGGACTCCAATTTCTTCAAGTCAATCAGTGTTATGAATGAGGAATGTAATCTTTGATTCACTGGATGGTGATTTTGTACTACTWGTAGTAGTAGTTCAGGTTTAACATTGTTGGTTCTTCCAAAAAGCAACAATCAACCAATTTATGAGACACTTATATGGAGTATGCTGGTACAGAGCACACAGTGATTCCCTGATACAACTCGCTGATATGGGGAGCCACTGATATGAGTTGCCAATAGTACAGAGGAGTACACTGATACAGAGTACTAGTATGCTGATACAATACAGAGGAGCCATTGACATGAGTTGCTGATATAGAGGAGTACACTGATACTGACAAGTTTGCTGATACGATACAGAGGAGCCGCTGATATGGGTTGCTGATACAGAGGAGTAGTACATTGTTAAGAATACGGAGTACGCTGATATAATAAGGAGGAGCCACTGATAGTACTATGGAGGAGTACGCTGATACTATGAGTTGTTGATACTGAGGATGAGTACACTGATACAGATTAGGCTGATAGTAGTGGTACAGAGTAGTATGCTGGTACAGAGTATCATGCTAATACAGAGGACGCTGCTGTTATGGAGTATGCTGATACAGGGGATGCTAATACAAAGGATGCTGATACAGAGGATGCTGATACAGAGGACGCTGCTGCTATGGAGTATGTTGATACTACAGATAATGGAGGATGCTGCTGATATGGAGTATGCTGATTCGGAGTACGCTGATATGGAGTATACTGATACAGACAACACTGATACGGAGTATGCTGATACAACAAGTATGCTGATACAGATGATGACACTGATACAGAGTATGCTGATAAGAAAGACACTGATATGGAGGAGCCCAGTTTTATAATAAGAAGATTTGAAATCTGAAAAAAACTCAGGCAAAGCAAGGGGTAAAATGGGTTCAGATGGTGAATAAATCCTGGCATGGCCCTCAGCCAGCATGATTCTCTGCGCCAGAATTTTTTCAAAAGTTGAATGACATTTTTTAATGGTTTTTATTGCATTGACAGTCAACATAACGGGTTTTACCTGAAAAATGAGAAAAAAATCTACTACCATTTGTACGGGAATTACCTTTAACTTGCAAGCACTGGCATTGTACTTACTAGTAGCTCTAGTGGTACTACTCTCTGGTATGGTCACGCCACACACCATGCCTTAAATACTACTAGTACAGTAATACAGTAGAAACCAAACTATCACCGCACCGGTGGGTGGGGTCCACTCGTGATTTAGTCCCACGTCTCACGCCACTACGTGCGAGCTAGCGACCGATGAATCGAAGAAGTTCATACCGTACGGTACAGTACGATACCGCAAATTTTTCTACCGGAAAAAAATTGCATTAATTTGTTCACTTTACTTTTTTCCTTTAAGATGAAAGAAATAGCAGGTCATTCCGCTGGTGGTAACTGTACCAGTACATCGGAACCGAATGAGGATACAAACACCTGTTTGAAGCGATTCTGTAAGCCACGTCGTAGATCAACTAGTGTTCGCTTGAAGCGCGCAGTGTCGATGACGAAACGATGCAAATGGATGGCATCTTTTCACGACAAGCTATTGTTCAACATCATCATACCAGCAAGCCATGATTCTGCTGCTTACACGTTCAAACCATGGCATCCATACTGCTGGATTGGGAAACATTGGGCAAAAACTCAGGACTATTCGATTTACGATCAATTATGTTACGGAATCCGCTTTCTCGACCTACGTTTGACGGAATCAGAAGGTCTCATTTGGACATCACATTCGTTTCTATGCGTTCCTTTGGAAGTTTGCCTTCATGAAATTGCAAGATTTCTTTTGGAAAATCCAACGGAGGTCGTGGTTGTTTTTGCCGTTCGTGCATGGAAAATGCCACTAAGTTGGCAAGCATGTGAACTTGCCTTTCAAAAATCTTTAGGAAATTCACTGATACCATTTTGTATGGCGAAATCGGAATGCTTAGGGGACATAACCTCGCGACATCGGAAAAACGTAGCCTTGATCAGCGAGGGAATGTCAATCGGATGGCCTTCGTCATCCCTCTCATATTGTTGGCCCAACGTTACCGACCCCGTTGATTTGAAAAGAATATTATACGACCGCTTCCGAGAGAAGGGGAAAAGATGTGACGGTTTCTTTTGGATCAAATCTGAAGTAACTCCTTCTCAAGCGTTTGTCGTCAAGCATTTTCTTACTTCTGGCCTACGAGATTTGGCAGAGTTGTGCCATCCATTTATTCTCTCACTAATTCAATCGGAAGTGCACAGTCATTCTTGTAACGTGATAAGCACTGATTATGTGCATGATTGGATCATCGATGCTATTATTTCGTCTAACTGCAAACGTGCGGTAGAAGGTTGATCGAAATACTTCGAAGAATAGCCAAATGTTATACGGGTCAGCCATTAAAAAATAAGTTCCACACGTCCATGTTTTTGCACCCGCGGCATGTTGCCACGGAAAATGAAATCGATGTGATTCATGTTATGTCCCCTTGATTTTGGGAGTCATAAGGAACTGGGTAGTACTGATTAGAATAGTATTTGATTGAGGAAATTTGGTGACTCTAATCAAGCTGTTAGCTATTGAAAGTGTCACTAGAAAAACCATCTTGATGCATGGAGAGGTATGTTTTAACGGCGCTTGCACTAATGAAATCGAGTTGAATCGCTCAAAGATGAACTGAACCGTCCCTGAGTACCTCGAATACATTAGCCAACAAAGCAACTTGCCAAGACTGGTACGTTCTCAATGTAAAGACTGATACGGTAAATGACTAGCAAATTATATACTGTTGTCTCAGTGGTAATCTCTTCTGCATAACTGCGCAATGACACCATCATGCAGCAAACCCCTCCTTCTTCATCTGCTCGTAAAGCTGCCTATAATCCACAGAATTTCGTTTTCGTTTCCGCCCGTGAGTATCGTCGCCGTTGCCGTCAACTCCATTATCGTCGCCGTACAACGCTCGACGTGATTGAGCTTCGAGCATTCTCATTTTCTCCAATTTCTGCTGACGTTTTCGTTCTCGTTCGTCGATCAAATGTCTTTCAAATTGAGATTCCCATTCCCCATCCTGCAGATCATATAATTCACGCGATAAACCTCCATCCACCAAAGCACGAACGTGCGATGCGACTGAACGGGCGAAGGGGCTTACAATTCCACCATGAATCTTATAACCTCCTTCCAATACACTAACTATCCGTCCGTTGCAACAAGTGTTGGCAAGCTTGACGAGTTGCTCCGTCACCCATTCGTAATCATCCTCAACCATACCGACGTAACCGAAATTCATACTGTCTTTTTTATGCGCGTCGAATCCGGCGCTAATAAAGATGATATCTGGGTCAAATTCTCGCAACAGAGGCAGAATTTTTTTGCGATAAGTATCACGGACCTCGAGCCGTTGCATTCCGGGAATCGCATCCCGCGATGGGAGACTTAGGCCGCAATTTATAATCTTACAGCAGTTACCTTTCGCGTCATCTCCCATTCGGGTCCAGGTCTGACTCAACAAAAAGTCCGTCAAGTTCGGACTTTCCACTACGGTAGGGTTATTTATTGCATCTGAAATCCCAGATTTGCCAGATGCCGGATAGAACCACCCGCATGATGGAGTATTTTCAAATTCTAGACCTCTTGCTCCATACCCATGGGTCGATGCAAAAAAGACATTTTGTATGTCTGTTTCGTCCAGCCATGGCCTATACCGCTGTGTTGCCAATTCTCCTACAGCAAAAGGTGTTCGAATGGCTGCTTTTTCCACAGTCGGCACTAATTGTCGTACTATCTCTTCTGTACCGTTCCCATGATGGACATCGAAGTCAACAATAGCAATTTTTTGAATCCCTTCATTCCTATACATAGACCTTGCATAGGCAGCACCGATCGCAACATTATTTAAGAAACAGAAACCGTGCGATCCGCCATCTGGATCGTTGTCACAACGGACAATACCCCTTGGTCCTGCATGATGTCCTGGAGGCCTCACTACACAGAAAGCATTCTGATGATCGCCGGATACAACTTTATCAACTGCCTCACAGACACTACCAGCAGCACGCAAGGCTGCTTCAAAACTCCAACGAGACATAGTTGTGTCAGCGTCGAGATTGGCAACTGCCGAGGGATGATCCGGTATGGATGAGCACATCTGACTTATTGATTCAACATAACTATATTCGTGACACTAAAAAGAAAGAATTTTCGTTGAAAAATGGTAAGGAATCATTAGGAGCCCAACTTCATAACAGAAACATAAAATCCGAAGGCACTATTCACGAACGTACCTTCAATACATCTACGAGCGCGGCTCGCCTGCCTTCGTTTTCCCATTTACATCTTCCGAACTCCCCTGTCCTAAGAATCCCCGTTTCTTTGTCCACTAGCACCTTCAGCCGACGGACGTTCTCAGGTGGTGGCTCGTCGTTGGAACCGCGACGGATTGGTGGGCACGTGCGGTGAAGCCCACACAATTCATGTGTGATCACGATAGTGTTGTTATCTGGATCTACGATCAAGTCCCGAGGAGGAGGAATAATCCCCGATGACGGAGGCCCGCCAAGTGTTTTCAACAAATCATTCGGTATCGGCATCCCACGCTTGTGGGCGTGTTGACCTGGCGTGAATCCTCGGCGGTCAGCAATTGCAGTGCTTGCCCCTTTTTTTAGCAAGAGACGAACGACATTCCAGTTGCCTCTTGCGCATGCTACGTGCAATGGAGTTTGTCCTACCGAGTTTTGCGCATCCGTCTCTATGTCAGGAGTATTCAGAAGAATTTCCGTTACTGTTTCCTGGGTTGGATTCTGTATCGAGCTAGTAACGTCTGTGCTTCTGTCTGCTTGTTTCCCTGGGAACCCAGGGATTTGGTGCATGGCATTCACTACAGATCCATCCGGGTGGTGCACATGGGCTACACGTGCATGACCTTTCGTAGCGACGGCCGTCCTCTTCGCGTTCGCTATCACGGTATCAAACTTCGCAGCCATATGTAAGGCTCGCCCTTGAGAGCGATCGGCCCTTGCGTTGATTGTGGATGATCCGACGTCAGTAGACAAGATGAAAGAGACGATTTCTGGGAGATTGTACATGCAAGCCAGAGATAGTGGTGTATGCAAAGCATCATCTTTTGCGGCTAAATCTGCCTCGTGCTTGTACAGCACTCGAACGCATTCAATGGCAAACTCTCTATGTTTAGGTATGGCTCCCATACTGATAGCAACGTGAATTGGTGGACTACCGTCACTTTTTTTAATTAGTGAAGCGCCTGCTTTGCACAACAATTTGACGTGCTCAAGTTTCTGGCAATGAATTGCCACATGAATTGGAGTATTCTCATCCTCATCGCGTTCGTTCAAGTTGTGAGGGCAATAGTATCGCCTTTTTTTCACGGGTTTGCTCTGCTTGTGATGGTTGTAGTCAGCCTCCTGTGGTTTCTTTTCGACGTCTCCTTCGGTTGCAGTATTTGTCGTACCCGTCTCGTCGTTTTCGACATCCATGCCATCATCGTCATCATCGCCCAAATTTTCATCAGAGGCTGTTCCGACACTAGAATTCTTTGGATCGTCTGCTGCTGTTTCTCCGTTCCCCTCCTCGTGGGTGGTACTCTTGTCTTGATTTTCTGATTTTGAAGTTTTGTCACCTCGAGTTTCGTTTTCTGGTGGTTCGTTTAATCCATTTGCAGGCGACGATTTTTCGCTGTTCTTCTTTTCTTCCTCTGTTGACGACGGAGCCTCTTTCGAGATCTTGCCGTGAAGAATGGGCTGCGGAGAGTGTCCAATGGCCGCTGCATGAGCTGCTGCTGAAGAATCATTTTCGTCCGACGACGACGAACTCGCAGATGCATTATCTAGCACCGAATCATCGTCTTCTTCCTCCTCATCGCCTGTATTGTGTCCCTTCCCATCATCGTAGTCCCCTCCTTCGCTTTCACTGTCAGAATCGTCGTCCCCTTCAACAGGAACGAAAATCAAATTCTTCAAACAAAATGAATTTTTGAAAAATTAAGATAAAACTAGGTGAGATCACATCACGACTGCCGTATTCGCGCGCGTTTTAAAAATTGCGCATCAAACCCAAAATGTCGACGAGCAATGGACAGGGGAGGGAGTTGAAACGGTACGTGGAGTCCATCAAGTTAATGAAAGAGCAGTATGCTTAAAAGGACATCAATCCTACTTACTTTCAGAACATCTGCATCTTCGAACTCGCAACAATCGTGTAATGGAAAACGAGCCGATGACTCGAATCCTGGTTGATTTAAGGCGAAGTCGCCATCGTCGGAACTTCCGGTCCCATCAAGGCTCACCATGGTCAAAACTATTGTCGCACGGTTTTCGTGCGTGGGCTCACGGGCAGAATAATTTTGTTGCTCCTTAAAAATTTGATGGAGGGAGCAATTTATTCTAGCACCCTAATTGTTCGTGTCGTTGTGACAGCAATTCTGACCAATCAGAATCCTCGGATCTTCTGCTCACTGTTTTTTGGTTCCTTGAAATTATGAGACAAGTTCGGAGACAATGACAATGATCGGAAAGACGAGGAAGATGTTCGAGAAGGCAGATGGATGCTGACCACATTCTGTTTGCATGCCAAAAAAATGATTATGCCTAAAGGATGCATTCATTATTTTTTCATACGGTATTTCTATCATTCGCGCATCTCTTCGTCAACGTTGTGTGACGCGACTTTCTTATTATTATTTTCCACGCGTAAAGCTGATGGACGACCGTTAGTCTGTGAAAAAGTCGTTATGGGACGGTTCGCCTCCCTTTTTCAAAAAAGTTGCCCTACCGGTCACCGTACGTATGGTACTACGGTACGAGTACAAGTAATAGATTTCCAAACCGTGATGCTACGGAACATGAACCCCCCAGTTCGTAACGAACTTTCCTGATTTGAGATTTTTAGGAACTGATTTTCCTTTTTCATGCTCGTACCTGGCAGCGTCCTTTCGTACGGTTATGTGGCTTCAGCATGAGGGATCGATGGACGCACTACATCATCTGGGTTCGAGGCAACGGAGCAACTCGCTACTTAAAAAGTGTTAGCGTTGCATATCCTTTCTTCCGTTTTCGAAACCTGAGAAATCTGATTACTCGTCTGTGTTGTTCATTATTGACTTGGTCGACGACAGGAGAAGAATATAACAAGTACAATACGACCTGGTACTGAAGGATATAGATAACGAGGACGAAACAAACGCAGAAATAAAAACACGCTGATCGAAACAATGAATTTAGCGAAAGAACATGGGTCCAATGACGATGGCAGTCAAGAGGGGATAACGGGTGCGTTTTCGAATCAGTGTCATAGGAATGCATTGACGAAGTAGAGATTCTTCAATTTAAGTCATCCTCTGCCTCTGGAATTAACTTGCATTCTAACCAAACCAAACCGTCATGCATTTCCGCTCTGTGTTTATACAATGAATTTATCTTTGAATCGACAGTTGCCATCCGTATGCGTCCACTGAACAATGCGGAGGAGAATAACAAACGCATTTGGAAAGTGTTACAAAAGTATTCGTCCATTACACAAACAACACGAGATGGAAAGCCTCTTCCAGAACGCACTACAGGACGCACATTTTTTACCTTCGATAAGACATTTGGGGAAAATACAAACAATAAACAAGTTTATGAAAGCGTCGCACAAGGAATCGTGAATTCTGTGGTTGATGGATTGAACGGCACTATTTTTGCCTATGGACAGACCTCTAGCGGTAAGACATACACTATGCAAGGTGCCGGAAATATTGAGCAAGGAATGGGTGGCGAAGGTGGTGTAGTTCACATGGCAGCCAATGACATCTTCTCTCAAATTGCCCAGAAACAAGAACGCAATTTTCTCGTGAGGGTAAGTTTCCTAGAGATTTACAACGAAGAAGTTCGAGATCTCCTTGGCGATGTAAACCAAACCTTGAAGATCAGGGAAGATCCTCGTCACGGTGTCTTTGTTCAATCTCAAGAGGAGATTGTCACGAATTTTGATGGTTTGTTAAGGATCCTAGGTCGTGGAGATAAGAGTCGAACATTCGCTGCCACCGGGATGAACGAGCGATCATCTCGTAGTCATACCATTCTCCGAATCACGATCGAAAGTCGAGAAAAAGAATTTGAAACTGAAGAGGAGGAGGAAGATGACGATATGATGGATATTGGAGTCGGAAACTCGTGTGGTGATGGTTCTGTACGAATTTCCACTCTCAATCTAGTGGATTTGGCTGGGTCGGAGAGTGTACGGCATACCGGGGCAACCGGTGAGCGTCAAAAAGAAGGAGGACTGATTAATCAGAGGTACGAGTCATGAAACAGAAATTGTAGTGCTATCGCTGAAATCTTTTGTGTTCCTAAAGTTGCCCACTTTTCTTTCTCTAGCCTTTTGACATTGTCACGTGTGATTGTAGCACTTGGAGCTCCAAATCAGATGCATGTCAACTTCCGTGATTCGAAGTTGACGAGAATTTTACAACCATCGCTTTCCGGAAACGCACGCATGGCCATCATTTGCTGTGCAACTCCCTCTGAACTTTATTTAGAAGAAACAAGATCAACTTTACAATTCGCTTCCCGTGCCAAACTCGTCAAAACAAATGCACAAGTGAATGAAGTTTTGGACGAGCGGTCTATGATTCGACGGCTGCAAAAAGAACTTGCTGAAGCTAAGCGCAATCAATCGGGCGTCGAACAGGGACAAGTTCGCGATTTAGAAGCCCAAGTTGCGACAGCAGGGACGCAGGCAATGGAAGCAAAGAAAAAGCTAGATCGCCTGAAGGCTTCTATTCTGAATACGGGGTACATTATTGATCAAGTGCCCGGTTTGAGTTCTGAAAACCATATTAAGAAGACGAAGAAGCGGAGAAAATCTGACGGCCATCTCCTACTCAGTCTTCTATCACCAGAGAAAATGAATAAAGCTGACGTCAAATCGCCAAAAACAGCTCCTCGTAGACACAAAAATAACGTATTGCAGTATCAAAGGCTTGATATTGAACAAGAACTCAAGCTGGTACAAGAGGCTCTAGCCACTCGGAATAGTTTTGTGCGCGATCTCAATCTAAAACTCAGCCAGTATTCAGAACAGATAAAGGGGAAAAATTGTGATCTAGAAAATCTGAGGGCTCACAACACCACCTTGATCGAAGAAAGTAAGATATCGAAAGATAGTATCATGGATTTGGAAGAAACGGTTGTATCTCTCAAACAAACTCTTGATTCATCTTTGAAAGAAAACGAGCAGGCACTAGCGGAAAAAGATTCTGAAGTCATCGAATTTTTCGAGAAACTTCAGCAGGCATTAAGGCAGAATGAAGCATTTGAGAATAATAGCAAAGAGAATGTCGCTCGCCTTGCCGAGGTTGAAGGAGAAAAAGTGATTCTTGAAGAACGCATTTCTTCTGTTGAAGACAAGCTCGAGAGAGAACGAGAATCGCATGAAAGACAGTCGAATGATTTAATTACTTCGATCCAATCGCTACAAACTCAAAACGACGAGATGGGAAAAGCTCTCGAACGAGAGACGCAATCAAAAGTATACCTGCAGGATAAGTTTTCAAAGACCGAGCAAGAGAATAAATCTCTTGTTAAATCATTGGAATCCCGTCTTGTTGAAATGGAGCAACAACTTGAAATACAGGAAACCGTGAAGAAGCAGTTGGAAGAAAAACTTTCCAACACACAGCAACAGACTGAGTTCTCGGAGAAAACTCTACAGTCTCAATTGAGTGGAATGGTGCAACGACTTCAAGAAGAGGAATCTATGAGAAAGGATCTAGAGGTAAAACTGTCCGACATGGAGTCCTTGGAGAAAACTTTGCGATCTCAACTAGTTGAAATGGAGAAACGACTTCAAGAAGAGGTGACCACGAAGAAGCAGTGGGAAGAAGCTCTTTCCGACGTTAGGCAAGAAAATGAATCCGCAGAAAAAAATCTCCAATCACAACTTGCTGAGATGGAGCAACGACTTCAGGAGGAGGCAGGAATGAAAAAGCAAGTGGAAGACACACTTTCTAAAACCCAGCAAGAAACTGAATCCTTAGAAAAAATGTTCCAATCCCAACTTTCTGAAATGGAGCAACAAGTCAAGGAAGAGACAGCCATGAAAAAGCAGTTAGAAGAAAAACTCGAGACAATAATCAAGGATAGCAAACTTTCTTTAACATTGGTTTCTACCGAAAAGAAACAGCTTGAGGATCAAGTTCAAAACTACCAGAAAAACATGGAAGATTTGAATGAGAAGGTTGAAAGTCTTGAAGAACGTCAACAAATTATGCTCGAGGAGAAGGACTCAGCTCAAGCGCTTCTTAGAGCTCGTGAAGAAGCAAACCTCGATTTGAAGCAACAGATAGCAAGTACAGAAGAACAAGTATCAATTATCAAGGCAGAAAATAAAGAATTATCTGTAGCAAATGATATCGCCACGAATGAGCTCGAAGCTATGAAAGAGACCATGGAGAATACGAAATCAGAACTTTCCAAACTCAAGGAAGAACTCGAGAAAAGTAGAAAAGAAACGCAATCAATCGAAAAAGAAAACGAGGCAAAGGGTTCGGTTATAGGTCCGCTCAAAGAGCAGATTGAAAGTGCTACCGCTGAAGTTCATGAATTGCGCGATGTTTTGTCGTCAGTAAAATCTGAGCTCGAAAATCAGGAGGCTGTTTGTGCGCAACTATCTCAAGAAAAGAAAATCCTTGAGTCTGCCATGGGTGGAATCGAGGGTGAAATGATAGATAAGGATGTCACCCTTGAGCAGCTTCGCAAAGACAAGGAGCAAGCAGCTGAAGATCATGCGACAGAAGCTGCAGGTTACAAAAAGGAAATCAGTGATCTGCATGAAACCCTATCCGACACTAAATCAAAGCTTGAACATCAAGAATCCGAAATTTTGAAGGTTTCGAAAGACTGGGAAGCGCTTGAGGCACATATGAAGGAGATGGAGGATATTAATACAGCAAAGATTGCAACGTTGGAGGAGCTCCATGCTGACAAAGAACTTGCTAATGGAGATCTTGAAGAACGACTGAAACAATCATCAGAAGAAAACCAAAAGCTACAGGATGATCTCATTGTTACCAAATCCAAACTAGAACAGCAAGAGTCTGAGTTTGCTCAATTGTCGGAAGAGAAGGCAGCGCTTGAGACTCATCTTGAGGAAATGGAAGATATCACCACAGCAAAGATTGCAACGTTGGAGGAGCTCCATGCTGAGAAGGAAACCAGTTCTCAACAGATGGATGAAAAATTGAAGCAATCATCAGAAGAAAACCAAAAGCTACAGGACGATCTCATTGTTACCAAATCCAAACTAGAACAGCAAGAGTCTGAGTTTGCTMAATTGTTGGAAGAGAAGGCAGCGCTTGAGACTCATCTTGAGGAAATGGAAGATATCACCACAGCAAAGATTGCAACATTGGAGGAGCTCCAAGCTGCCAGGGAGAGCCTTTCTCAAAAAATGGAAGAGGAATTAAAGAAAGCTGAGGATTTACAGAATATTCTAACAGTTGCCGAATCTGAAGTCAAAATGTTGTCTCTCGAGAAAGAAAGTTTAGAAATTAGGATCCAATCAATGGAAGATATTCATGCTTCCAAAGAATCGGTTATCGAAGAGCTACGCGTTTCTGCACAAGAGAAGGATGAATGTACTTCTAAATTGAAAGAAAAGATAGAAATGTACAGAACCAAGATCGAAACACTTGAGAAAAATTTTGCCTCTGCTGAAGGTGGTGAAGCACGCAAAGACTCAATCATAAAGCAGCTTCGAGTCGAGAGAGAGGAACTACAAATGAAGCTCGATACTAAAATCTCAGAAGCTGAGAAACTTGAAAACAAGGCAACAGATTTTGAATGTCTGATTGGAAGACTCTCCGCTGATGTCGAGATTCACAACAATGAAATCGAGACCCTTTTGCTTAATTTAATGCAAATTACTGGTGAGAAAGAGGAGTTGGAATCATCTCATGTCGAGCTGAAATATTCATGCGAGTCATTGACTACTGAAAATGAAGCAATGCATGATAGATTTTCAGCACTGGAATGCAAAAATGCTGAAGTTGAAGAAGAACTTGAGTGCTTGATGATCGAATACAAAAAGCTGACGGAAAGAAACAGTGCCTTGGAAGAATCGGAACAATTTCTCAAGAAGGCACAAACGAAAATTCAGAAAACTGTGGCTGAATATGAAGAAGAAGTAACGGATTTATCTGAGCAGATCGGCACTGTTTTTAACGAGGTCCTGTCCTTCGAAGACCGAAACAATGAGCTGCAGCTTACGATTGATAATCTACAAAGGAAACTCCAAGAGAAGAACACTGCATTTCTTCAGATACAGAAAGATATCGAAACAATGGCAGGTTCTCGAGACGAGATGCTTCGAAATCTCCAAAACTGCAGGGCGGAGCGTGATGAAGCAAAGAATGAGGTCAAAAACATAATCAATTCTCGTGATTCAATGATTCAAAGCCTTCGAGATCGCGAGGCTGAACGCGATGAGGCAACCAGTGAACTAGAGAGACTATATGACGAAATCCGTGATTTGAACAGCAACAAAACAGCGTCAAAGGCTAAGGAAAGTGAACTCTTCGAGGAGGTGTCTGAGTTGAAGGTTCAAAACCTCGAGCTCAAACGCCTACTCGCATCAGTCAACGAGACAGAAGAAAAACTTAGGAATGCACTAAAAATTGCTGAGAAAGAAAATATGACTAAGACGCAGGAACTAGAGGATGCTCAGCACCGCATATCTCGAATCGAACAAGAGCTTTCGAAATCTCAAATAGTAGATGTCGAACTAAGCCGAGTTGAGCAGAGTAAGGCTGACCTCCTCGTGTCGCTCGAAATAATTCAGAGAGAAAAAGAAAATATTGAGCAGTCCCTTCAAGAAGAAACGAATGCAAGAAACGAGTTGCAGCAGCAAATGAGAGAAGAGCAACGAGCACTGATCCAGGAAGGAGAGAACATGATGGCTGCTTTGCGAAAGCAACTGGAAGAGTGCGAGACAAAACTAAATCAGAGTGAATCAGAGGCTTACGCCGCCAGAAAACAAGTGGAAGAAATCACTGACGAAAGAAATCGCCTGGAAGAAAAATATCTTGAGACCTCTACTCAATTGAGTTCTTCCGATTCGTCGAAGCAACGACAGGAAGAAGAGATGGCAACCCTTCGATCTAAATTGAACGATTCTAAGTCTGAGAGCTATGCTTTGAAAGAAGCGGCCATTGACATGAAAGAAAAAATGCGAAGAGCTACTCGAGATAGTGAGAAAGCAATCAGAGAAAACGAGATTGCAAATTCTGAGTTATCTACTACTCGTAGAAAACTTGTGAGTCTCGAGAATTTAAACGAGGCCAACCATACAGAAAATTTGAAATTGCGTAAAAAACTGAAGGACCTAGAGGTGAACGAGACTTTGGCCAAAGAGCTACAAAAAGAGCTTGAGAAAAGGGAGAGCGAAGTTGCCATCATGAGTAATGAGATTTCTTGTCTGAAACTAGAAATACGAAAAGAAACCGATTCAACTCTCGAGGCCGAGCTCGGGAAAACTGAAAAAGAAATGAAAATGATGAAAAATGAATTGGACGAAATGAACGAGCTTATGAAACAAAAGGAAAAAAGAATCAAGAAACTTGAAGCTGTTAGATTGACAAAGGATCAACTAGCGCAAATCAAAAAGATGAAAGTAAGTTGAATTTGGAAATCTTAATACCTTTTTATTTGTTGTTTTTGGACCTTTCTTGACTAACATGCACTGCTTGGTTGAACATTTGTCTCTTAGACTGATAATTTACAGTACGAAAAGAAATGCTCGAAGCTTGAAAAGGACTTAAGTCGATTACAGAAGCACATATCGACAACTGGATCGGAAGGCAACATGAGTTCACACAGAAGTCACTACGAACAGAAATGTTTGCATCTAGAGAAGGAAATCGATCGGCTGCAAAATCAATTATCTACCGCGGGTTCGGAAACAAACTTGAGTTTGGAGGTGAACGAGCTCCGATTCGACAAGGAAGCACTGGAGAGAAAGCTTCGAAAATTCGCCACGCATTGCCAACGACTGGAAGATGACAAGGCAGGCATGGCTGATGCGCTGCGATCTTGCAACATAAATATCGAAACGCACGGGAATAATGTCACTGATGCAATTGTGCATCTATGTGATAAATTAGCATCCATTGAAGAAGTTCATGATAAGCAGTTGAACAACTCGTTCCATGAGAAGGAGAAGTCGTCATTACAACAAAAAATAGAGAAGCTTTCCCACTCCGAAGAAAAGTTGACTGAAAAATTGAACCAATACCAGCGTGACAATGCCAAGTTGCAAGAAAAACTTGAGAAAATAGCAACCAAACCTGCCTCTGGGGATTCTGACGAGCATCGAGAAAATATTCGATATCTTGAACATGAAAATCTTCAACTGATGCACGACATGAAGTCAGTCAAACGGCAGCTTCAAGCAGCTCGAGAAGAAATAGAAACATTACGTATGAATGGTATTGGCAGAAGTCCCAATTCAAAATTCGGAAGTTTGGATACACGTGCATCCATGAAACATCCATTATCGCCGACGACGACTTGTTCCAGTTCCAAAGAAAATTCAGATACCATGGAACTGGCGAATTTAGCTGAGGCGTGCACTAAAAACATATTAAGACTTTCTGCTCGAAAAACAAAGAAGCGAAATGTTCTTTCAGACAATACTAACGGACTGAAAGACGAGCATCGAGAAGAAAGACTGGCAGACAAACGTCGAAAAGTTATCGGACTTGCTGATAAGGAAAAAGTTGATCGGGTTGCCACAAATAATATTTCAACTCCTGGTCTCGGAGAGTCGTCGAGTCACAGTACTGAAAACACAGGTGAATGCAAACAAAGCTGAAAGTAGCAGTAGCATGAGTTTTTTGAAATCGAGAAGGGAGCAGCACCAACAAAACCCCCTAACACAGCAGTTCGCAGTGCTCACTACTATAACATCACCACTAGTAAGTAGTAATAGAAGTTTTCCAGTAGTAAGCACTAATAAAGATTCTCAAGTAGCAATGAATTTACCTCTCCAGTAGAAAGGACCGCTACTAGAAATATTTTTGGACTAGTTTTTGTGTGTTGAGGGGGGGGAGAGGGGAAATAGAGATGGGAGAATAAAAAATCGAATTCTCCCTCTATTCACGATGGACGCGGAGCAATCTGTGAGAGTGCTACGGAGGCGTGGCGGGCAAAATAATTTCGTAGTCAGACGCCTTACCGTTGGGCCAAAGGGTCAACWGAAACCCTCCCGGGAATCGAACCCGGAATCTTCTGATGTGCTACGTCAACAAGAGTGACTTTCTGATATATAATCGTAGATAAATCGTCTTACTTGATTCCTGTAATACTAAAGTCAATCTAACGGATAAGGAACAGAATTCGTCATTCCCGTTAATCTAGACAATCTAATTTTTGACAGACAGTTTCTAGTAAAAATAGACTATCTAGTAGACCAATTTTTATCTTAAAATAGTTCAATGGAGTGACTAAAAAGAAGTTACTGGCGCACATGCTAACACAACAGACTAAAAAATTGTGTTTGCGGGTTCCATACTAAATCTAGACATTTTAGAAAGGTCCAAAATGACTAGATTTAGTACTAGTCAATCTAGACATCATTTTTTTACCATCAGTCTATCAAATCTAGTCAATTTTACTCTTTTCTACCGGTACAATTCATAATCATTGGAGCTTTGCCGATCCAGAATAACCTTCCACTATGCCACAACCCCTAATGACCCTTTCAGTAATGGATAGGACTACTGTATGAAGAATGAATAGTAGTAGTAGTAGTACTTCCAACCAAAAGAGGAGTGGCATTGCACTCAAGGTTTACTTCTAGTAGTACTACTAGTACGAGTAATGTAACTGAAGGTGCATACACAATACTTTCTTGGTCACAAGTGATGGCTACCAGAAGCTTTCCTTGCTGAATATCAATATGCATTATTTCCCCACATTCTTGCCACACTTCTTGGATCTGTTTCTTTGACACATTACTATTAGAACAGATTTTGTCACTTGAATAGCTTGTCTCCGTTGTCTAGAATTTTGAGTTACACGTTAGCACGATAAAAGCTCATTAACAGCATTATCCAAGTTGTCGTCATGCTTTTCCAGTGCAGCCACAACCGTTTCAGCATCAAATCCCATTGCTACTAATTTTGCGACTTTTCCATCATCGACGTTCCTCATTGCCCGGGCACTAGAAGCAGAAGCGGCAACGCTTTGCTGATTTGCTTGTGGCAATTCGCTCGTGCTCGCGTTACTCGGTGAAGATCGACACGCAGCAGAGGAAGTTGCAGCCGTGGGAACCTGAATTGCAGCCGTTTGAGAAGACAAGTTTTTCGCCATTAAAGCATCCTTTTCTTCCTGGCTCGCGCGCCTAACCTTATCCTCGTAATCAAACCGATCCACTGCTAGTTTAGTCAAACTATCACCAACTTCGCGCTTCAGTTTATCCATATTCGGAATAACGACACTGTAGAAGTTTTTGCCTTCTTTCAAATGAGTAGACAGTTGGTTAATTTCTTCAATCGCATCTTCGATCATGACAATGCACAAGTCGGCTGATTGAGAATTGGTCGTTCTCTCTCTTGCGTTCATGAAGGCTTCGTTGAGACTCAAAATTGAGTTTAGTAATCCTTGTTGTCGCTTAAAGTTATTCTGTAATTTATACCTCAAGCCATCAAAAGGTTGTTGTGCGCTTTTCGTCGCTTCTAGATAATCCTGATCTGTTCCGCTTTTGGAATCCACTCTCGCCTCCAGTGCCGCAACAATATCATAGCTTTCGAATTCATTACGAAACATGGTCAACAGATCATCTCGTTCCTGGAAGAGCGCAGAGAGTTCTGTCCACAAAGCACTCAATTTGCGTGTATCGAATATCATACTGGAAACAGTGTTCTCCCTCGCGGCAGGTAAAAGGTGATCCAGCTGCGATTTGGAGAACTGGAGTAGCTTGTATTTGGGTTCGATGTCCAGCTGTTCCAATCGTTGAAAAAGGGTAGATTCACCTTCTTGTGCGGTAGATAGATATGTACCAAAGGTCTCAAGGCGTTCTCGAAATATTCTTTGGATATCCTTAGGGTCAGGTCCTTCAAATTCAGAATTTTCTTCTCGGAACTTTCGATCGGTCTCTTCGTGAAAATCAAGCTGAGATTTGATATTTTCATATGTTTTTCGCGCCGACTCAGCCTCTTCCTTCAATACCCATAAATCTAGTTTCAACTTAACAACTCGATCTTCTTTTTGGATAACATACACGCGTTGCCATAAATCGTTCGGTAGCCCACCACCGGATATTTCTTGCTGGTAGGCAGTCAGAGAATGAGGCAAATTCTTTTCGTTCAGCGCTTGACGTGCCAATTCAGTCTTTTCCTCGGACTCCTTGGCAATCTGAGAAATGATTTCGTTCATCGAGGATTGGAAAACCTCCACATACGTTTGAACTCGAGGAGCCACAATTTGCACAAAAGGTTTTTTCATTTCAGCGAAGAGGGGCGACGTGATTGATGCCGATGACGTTGGTGATAGATTTTTTGATTTTGTTGCTGACATTTTTTTCACGTTATCATCGTCAATACTGGGAACGCTCCCACTATCAAATGGGATGTTTACATTCTCTTGGAATATTGGACGGGTAACTTTTTGTCTTAGCAAGTTCGACAGGGGTTCTTCTGCATTCACAACATTCCGGCCCCGGATTTCAACCAATTCGTGCGTTCCTGGGATGGCTTGGCTGTGTTGCTCGTGATTTTCTCGTCTTATCATGTCAATCCTATTCTGCAAGAGTTCCATTGTATCGTCTACGACCACACTGAGTTTCGCAAGTGTCGTTGACGATGAAATAGATGGTTCGTCGCATAGAGCTTGGCAAATTGAAGCGTGTTGGTGTGCCACCTGCAATCGGGCTAGTTCATGTCCATATGACATTTTGTTTCTATCTTCTTGCGATTTGTGGTACTCGGCCTTACAGCGCATCTGCACACACCAAGCGCGAGCAAAATATGCCCATCTTTGAGCGAGATCAGACCATGGTAACAGTACGGGCGCTGGTAATTGTGTGTCCTTTTCGAAAATCAATTCGACGTCGTTGTACAAAGCTGCAGTTGCAACTGCTAATTTCGACGCCAAGACATGCCCTGGTCGTCGGATATGAGCACCAGTCACAGATTCGTAAATGCAATGCTGTGCTTGTGCTAAAAGAAGGGCTTGCCAAAATCGAATGAAGGTGGGACTCATATCTGCATGCTGTGGGTTCTGGTATTGTTGTTGCGATTTGGCGTGTTCCTGTAACAGCGCAAGTGCGTGAACAAGCCAACGAGCGGCATTCTGAAGACTTTCCGAGGCTTTCGCCCAACCCAATTTCGTCGTCAGAGTTTGGGTCGACGCCTGACGAGCTTCCAACGCAGCCAAATTCCAAATGATGTTCGCTCGTTCCAACTCAAGGCTGGTCGAGGTTTGAATCTTGAAAGGCCCCATAGTTACGACTCCCGATTCCCATTCCAGCGCCAGAAATTTGCTGGGTGACGACCCACCACGCCCACCAGAATCTAGTACCATACCGTGTTGCTCACATTCCAAAAGATAATGGTAATACTCATGTAGCATATCGATTGTGATGGTTACATCGGATGGGCCATTCTCGAAGGCGTCGTCTTTGGAATCCGACAGCTCACTAAGCCTCGTTGCAATGCCCATTCGAAGCGCACCGATCGCATCAAGATCCCCACGGCAATGGGAGCTCGACAAGCCCAACGACGGACAATTGTCGATCCAAGATCCTAGCATGCCGGCCAAATCGTTTTCAGGCGACGGTAGACGGGGTGGCAGCGCCGAAAGAAACGGTGTTTCCATATTGGTAACAGAGCTGCTGGCTCCGAATCGCCTTCGGAACCGCCCTCTTCTTTTTGCGACCTTGAACTATTGAGCCGATCGTCGAGATGCACTTGGCCGCAGTACCATGGGAAACGGTGGTTTTCTTATTCGCTTTCGAATTCTATTTAGTCGCAGATGAAAGCTGGGATGGCACCCGCACAATTTCGTATCATGAAGCTTCAAACCAACAGGCAAAAATAAGCGTCGATGATCGATATCACACCACAGGGGTATGATGATACCTACCATACTGTGACATTTCGTACTATGTACGTACAGTAAGGTACCCGACCCGTACTACCAGTACAGGCCAGTTTCGAGAATTCGAAGTCATTCTCAGGTCTCAGGTCTCTCTGAAGTTAAAATCTCCAGGATCACTACAGATCGGGGTAGGAGAGCAGGGGGGGGGGTTGACCCTTCCGGTAGGCGGTAGGCGGTACGCTGTACGTACCTTGTTGTACTCGTACGTACTCAGAAAACAAAAAATAAAACTGTACGAATACGTACGTACTTTCTGTAAATACATCATGTACGTACCATAGAGTTCGTACTTGTACGCACTACACACCTAGCTAAGAACCCATCGTACCGTATCGTACTTGGCATTGGAGGAGAGGGCGCGCGAAAAACTTAATTACGGCGCGAAAAGGATTGCACCAAAGTTCTATGTTATCATGCTCGACATTCCAAACGAGTAATCGAAGTCGAACCCGTCTACAGTGCTGTAAGGTACGGTACGTAGTAAAAAGTACTACGAAGTACAGTACTTTAAAGTACGTACATTAGTACGGAGTAGTGGAACAGTTGGAGGGCAGTTTTACGTGAGAGTTTTTGAGACTTGCTTGACAGCTTCTTTTTCTTGACATCTCATATCATAAGTGTGGTACTTGAACGAATACTGGTACTTTCTACTGCAATCTCGCCAAACTAACTGCACGCACATCGTGATCGTAAATTTTGAACCTCGTTCTGTGCTCTTTCTCATAGGAGCACAATTCTCTACGAATACACCACACAAAAGCAACGACCAAGAACAAACCAAAAACTACTTGAATCTGGAACGAAGACAAACTATACATACCAAATAACAAGATGGGAAATCAGAGTTCTTCCTCGTCGTCACCAATTGATATTGAGCGTCTGCGACATTTTTCTCGCAATGGCGGGTCTTTGGGATTGAGCCGTACCGAGCTCGACAAACGCTGCCAACCAAGCGGGTAAGGTTTTGTTTCGTTTTCTCTTGTTCGGGAGCGTGAGTCGAGGATTCATTCCTTTTCGATCTGAGTCGTTGGTGGCTCGTGATTTTTAGTGACTTTTGGATGCTCTAGGATTGTACGAGTACCGTACGTACGGTACTCGTACGAACTCTTGCTCCTCCGGCACTGAGTGAGGTTCTTCTCTCGATTCCAGTCCTGCTTCTTTCGTTTTCATGTGTGCGGTACACTCCGCTCCGTCACATCCTCGCGCGACCATAGATGGATCGGTCGGAATTCAACTACAGAATTTCAATAACAATAGCGAATTTGTCCAGAACGAGTACGAGCACTCGTAACCGCTTCTTGATCTAATATTCTTCTGCAGCAACACAGAACGAGTACGCATTGATTGATTTCTCGTTCTTGTTTTTATAATCAGAACAAGAAACTACCGAGTGCTACACACGAAGAAGTTTATCTTTGAAACAGGAGGGAGAGGAGGCCCCATAAGCCTTTCGAAAAAAAAAACGCGAATTCCAATTGCCATCGCAGACTCATTCCGATGTTTTCTGTTTACCGCACTCTGTCTGTCTCGCTCTGTCCCTCTGCGATGGATCATCGATTAGATTGTATGGTTCCTGCAATTGGGACGACAAGGTCGTTCGAAGATTAATTTCGGACGGAAAAATCGCCGCTCGGCTCAAAGGAGAGGAGTACCCGGATCCCAGCAGCGGTTGCAACATGGAAGAATGCCCTATTTGTTTTTTGTCCTACAGTGCTGTCAATATAACTCGTTGCTGCAATGCTGTTATATGTACTGAGTGCTATCTGCAGGTGAGACCCCAAAAAGAAAAGGATTCGGCGTGTCCGTTTTGCAATTGCGAAAATTTTTCTGTTACGATTTCAAAGAAGAAAAGCTTGTCTTTGGTGCCAGGAACAATATCCTCAGCGTCCTCGATGACAACAGCGTCTGTATCTGCAAGTTCCAGCTGCAGCAATGTAAGCGAACCTACTGCGAATACCAAGAAAAAGAGTACAGCATCCGTCGCTCCGCATACTCCTCCAACGACAACCAGCAAATTTGGCTCCGAATTGGAAAAGGATGAACGCTTCAAAAGATTCAAGAAGAGGTCGGAGAGTTTCGCTTCCACGGAAGGTTCAAGCACACCCAAAAAAGATAGAGAAATCATGGAGTCGATTGCAATGACAACTGAAGAGCGTCAACGATTGGAGGAAGAAATGAAAGCCCAGCACTGCCACCCATTGGTGCTGAAAATCGAGGCCGAAGCCGAAGAACGTCGTCTGGAAAACGATCGGGCCTACCGAAGAAGCACTAGCGGAAATAACTCAAGAACTCAAGCCACTGGAAATCGTCGGCTACTTCGAGTGCGAAGTGGATCAGCAAGAAACGTGGATCAGCTTGCGAATTTTTTGGAAGGAGATGACAATGACGATCTATCAGCACTAGAGCGCGCCATCATACATAGTATTGGCCAAGGAGAGCGAGGATCCCGGGGGAGTGCGAACAGCAACAACGATAGTAGTACTCAAAACGATCTTGACCAGCAGGAGGGTTTTCCTTTGTTGCGGTCGCTTTTGACTGGTCGGTTGGACATACACAATGGGAACGCCAGCTCTATTTCGGCAGCTGCTAGTAGAAGATCGACTTGGTATAGGCGGCAACGTCATCCACACTCTGCCTTTGCAAGCAGTAGTCTGATGGCACTATCAGAGGAAGAACAAATTGCAATGGCGATTGCCGCTAGTATGCAAGATCAAGAACAACAGAGTGCACAAAATGATGACAGTAATGAAGACGGAAGTGATAACGACGAAACTGCTGAGGAAGAAAGCAACGAGACAGATCCCGGTAACAACAGTGAGAACGAAGACAGCAATACCATTACCACACCCGACAACGAAGATCCGGATGCTGACGGAGTATCAGTCGCCAGCTCTGCAGTAGCGAGCCAGCAATGCCGACATCAGGGCAATGGAGACGAAGCATCGACAATAACAGAGCTTGCCCGTGTAGTCACTGACAGCCGTTCGCCGAACGTTGACACTGGAATCACAGCGTGAAGAAAATGACGACACTCACCAATCAATCTACGCCAACCTCTCGCGACGCGAGGAATTTGGGTGCCGAAAGCGCCCCTTCTGTATCCCTGCCGTCGGACATTTCACATGACTGATTCATCCATTCATTCATTCAAACAAGTACCGAGCAACGCAAGGCACAGCAAAGTTGTTTTTATACGATCGTGTCGTCTGTGAAGGAGAAACGACGGTACATTCCAATCCTTCATCTGTGTCTTTCGTTCGCAGAAAAATGCATTGGGAAAGACGGAGTGGAAGGCGTCCGCTGCGTTGTTTACAACAGTGCTATTTCAGAAGCGCATCCTTTCGCGCTTTACTCGTTTCCAGAATTATTCATATTGTACAATTATTAGATTTTATTGATAGATGGTTCGAATGCGCGAGGACTATACCAGGTCAATCTCACGGATAAAGTAGGTATTTTTGTTGACCTACGAATCCATCGAGTATTCAAACTCCACAACAGATTCTATCATAATTACGAACTATGTTTTAGCTGACAAATAAAATAACTTATGCCTTCACGCAGTTGTGGTTATTTCCAACCTGCGATAGGTGCCACACCGATGAACATCGTACTGATCACCAACTCTAACCATCTATAATGATGTGTGAACGGTGTGTCAACAGAGTGACACTTAGGAAGATGATGTCAGAAATCTTCCGGCAAGAATTTGAGAAAGGAGACTCCTTTTCATATTGCGCGAACACTTGAGCCCGTTTTGGCTTACGGTACTAGAAAAAGGAGACTTCCAAAGTCCTCATTCAGTAGTATGTACGTACGTACGATACATATGATACAGTACGTAATAAGTTGTCATACACATGGCAGGGGACATTCGAAGTCGTGGAGTCATACTACCGGTACGGGTACTCGTACGTATGGCACTCGTAGAGGACTCCACCGGAACGGTTCGTACGAATTCCTAATACAGTAGGACAAAACGACAACAAAATATTGTACTACTGTAATACAGTATTGTACTAAATACTACAGTACTTCTACTGTGCTCCTACGTAGGTGTACCTCCGAATACGACCCGTGACCTTCGCACTGCACGATACTACGAGTACGTAGTACGAACTGTAAAGCACAAGTCCGGAGACGCGAATTTGCTGCATTTCATTTTCTGAATTTTGTACTCAAAGTTCTTCGGAATCAACGACAGGAAAAAATTGAGAAACCCCGACAAGGAACACCAAACGAACAACGGACAAAGCATTTCACTTTCTCCACGCCTCGGTCGCTGAATAAGGCAGAAAAATAACAGACTTTTCATCGTCGGCTCGGCGAGTCGAGTTTGCTGCATCGGCTTCCGTCAAAGTTTGTTCGCAGCGAAACGAATAATTGTTCAATCATACGGTGCACTCCGGTGCGGTACAAAACCTACGAATGCAGCGAAACATCCCCCGTTACGAACCGGTTTCGCTCGAACTGCCGCCGTCGACGCCATCGGATGGAATCGGCGACCACTTCCATGGACACGATGGCAATTGCACCGAGAGAAGCGATTGGAGCCACGGCAGCGTCGAAACAAACTATTCGATCCACAATCAACAACGGCGGCGTGGCATTGCCGTGCGTCTGAGAGCCTCTTTCTGGCTCATGGGTCTCTTGAACAATGCGGGGTACACCATCATGATTGCCGCTGCGAAAAACATTAGCGAGGGCGGAGTGGCCCTTGTCTTTTTGGCGAACATTCTCCCGGCTCTGGGAATAAAGGCCACGGCACCCTACTGGTTCGAGAAAGTCTCCTACGAACGCCGATTGTTCGCCTCGACCGCCTCCATGGTGGCAAGCTTTTCCCTGGTGGCCAGCTCCTCGACGCTGCAGTGGCAGCTCGTTGGTGTCGCTTTTTCCAGCTTGCAGAGCGGACTGGGAGAGGCTAGTTTGCTGGCATTGGCTGGGAGAATAGACGGCGCAGCGACGGATTCTGCATGCGACGGCGACGGCCGTGTAAACGATTGCGACGGCGATGGCTTCGTTGACGAGCAGAACGACGACAACAGCGGCAGGGAGCAAGACGGTGCTGCTGAAAAGGGTGTTTGCCTCAACGGGTTTTCGAGCGGCACTGGATTTGCCGGCGTTTTTGGTTTCTTTTGGAAATGGTTCTGGAACAATCGGTTGGGCCTTTCTCTGTCGAACACATTGTGGTTGGCAATAATTTTACCGGTCGCTTACCTCTCCACCTATCGATACGTCGAATACCTACAGAAAGAACAGTGGGCAATGAAAATGGCAACGGGGACGGGGCTCATTAAACGAAGGTTGCAAAAGCAAGAATCATTGGATCTCTCACAACAAAGACGAATCGAAACGGAGCAGGGCTATCGAGATCGAATAGACGATAAAGAAAGCATGGGCGGCGGTAACAAGACAAGCCCCGACAGCGACCGGTTTGACAGCAAAACAGACCTGGTTGATGGAGACAGCGATTCCTCGCCATATGGTACCGGGGACGATAGCTACGGCGAAAGCGATGACGGAGATTTAGGTCACTCTGGTTTTAATGCTTTGGATTCCGACGGGAACGAATCATCGCGACAGCCAACATCAAAACTCCACGTTTCGGCTATGGATGCTCGCCAAAGATTCTGCCTCGTCCTGGGTTTGTGGCCCTACATGGTCCCTCTCTTCACCGTATATGTGGCGGAATACACGCTGCAAAGTGGGACCTGGACCACCATTGGATTTCCGGTGACCAGCGTCGAATCTCGCGACACGTTTTTCGAATACAGCAACTGGATGTACCAGGCCGGTGTCTTCGTATCGAGGAGCAGCGGGTCCTTCTTTTTGGCACCCATGGTACTTTTGTGGATGATGCCCTTCCTGCAGGTGCTCAACGTTGGGATCTATTGGTTTATTGCCGCCCATCAACAAGACCATTATTCAGAAGATGGCGATGATTCTTCCTTTGCTTTCGTTTACAGTCCCGTCTTTTTGTATCCAACGGCTTTTTACACTGGTTTGCTGGGGGGTGCCGTGTACATCCACGGGTATCTCCGGATATGCCGCGATTTGCCTCTGGAACGCCGAGAATTTGCTCTCAGTGCCACGAGCCTCGCGGAATGCCTGGGCATCGTTGTAGCCGATGGACTGGGACTTCTCGTCCAGGCCTGTCTCTATCGGATCAATGGGCTCGACGGAGCGGTCACGAGCTGTCCGGTCCGGGTTTGAGTCCGTTGGTCGCATACGGTGAATTCGCTCGACGAAACAAATGCGCCCAAGCCTCGCTTCCAAAAACTCACACTGCCCCGATCATGCATTGTGGAGGTCAATGTTCCCTTCTGGGCCACAATTTTCATTATATTTTACAAAATGAGAACAAAACAGTAAAAGTGTGTTGACCATAGCCAGACGAAAGCGTGACTACTAGCTAAAGTACTGTATCTACCACAATGCAACGCGATTGCAGGTCGTCTTCTGGATTAGCTTTCCGGGACGAACAGAGGATTTGTCCCGTTAGAGACGCAGTAGAAAGATTGGTTCGAGCGACGGCATCAAATGCGTGCCCGTCGCGAGAGTCGACGGCATTCGAGTTCCAGGATCTTGCTGACCTAATCGACAAATGTGATTTTGCCAGTATTGTTTGTTTCTCTTTCCCTTAGCCGGAACGAACACGATCGCGGTGGCCCTGCCTTTCGATCCACGCAAACCTAGTGATGGGATATTGACACTTGTTGAATGTTTCAATGTATACAATTCTCTATCGAAAGAATACGGTAAACTAGTATTGCATATGAACACATGTTTTTAAAAAAAGGGCGCAGAGACTGTTGGGCGAAACAACACTTAGAATTGATTTTAGTGCGTGTGAAAGTCTAGAAGGTATTCTTTCACTCTTGGTCTGATGACGTCGTATATCATTCTTCCGTCTCCGGTAAAGCAGTGGCCGCAATCGGGGATCGTTTCGAAGATGGTCCCCGTATCTGCACCGCTCGAAGACGATGGCACGATCGAGTGCTCGAAATACAACATGCCCTTGGCACAATTGGAGATCTGGTCGTTCTCGGGCCAGAGCAAGAGGCGGGGGCTCTTTGGATCCACATCGGACGTGGCCCTGAAAATGCGGGCATTGTCGTCGTCGCGTTTGTTGCATTCGTTGCCATCCCCAAAAAAATCCTCGTCGTTGCAGTTGTTCACCCTGCCGGTGGTCTCGAGCAACGCCAGCATCATTTTTCTATAGTGGCCTTCTGGTGTTGTCTTTTGAGATTGCCTGTAAATAGCTTCCATGAAGAACGGTGGAATTGGGTATTTCTTTCTCCGTTGCTTCGTGGCTGTTGTCGCTGCTGGTGCCGGTGCTGCGGGATTGGTTGCGTCTGTGTCCTCGTAGGGACCCGTCGAAAGGAGGTCACGGAACAAAAACTTGACGTCGTCTCGGCTCTGAAAATCAACAAAGTTGTTGGTTCCTTTCACTATGCTGTCGACAAAGGCATCGTCCAAACAAAATCCAATGGCCGGGCACACCAGCACGGTTTTTTTAATGATTTCGGGCCGTTTGTACCGAAGGCTATACACCAGTGCACCGCCGAGGGAAATCCCAAAGGCATTGCAGTTTGGACCGGCTTGGACCACGTCCAGGAATTCCGACGTCGATTCTAGCATCGTGTTGGCGGTTTCTCGGCCGGCCTCCTTGTAGTAGAATTGGTTGCTCGGGTTGCCGTCGAGGGCGGCTTTGAGGTCTTCTCCGTGGCCAATTTGTTCCGGACACAGGATGCGGATGTGGGGTGGAATCTTCATGGCCGAAATCAGCATACCGAATCCCCGAGCCTCTTCGGATATCCCGTGACAAAACAAAAGGGTTGGTAAGTGCTGAGGTTGGTGCTGATCGTCCGCTATTGGTTGTGCTTCTCGCTCGTAGTAACGCATACGAATGCCGCATTTAGGGAGAAACACGCTCTTGGGACCAACGAGTTTTCCGTGTTTTTGGCCCAGCTCCATCGCCTTTTTTAACAAATGGGAACCCACCGTGGCTTCGAACCATCGTCGACTTCGACTGTTCCGCTTCATGCTGTGGTTTCAGGTACAAGATGATTGAATGTAAACTGCAACCACAGCAGCAACAACCGCTGTCGATGTGGTGAGATCATCGATCGTTCCGAAAATGATCAGTGAGAGATCAAAGATCCTTGTGGAGCTGGGAGTAGATCGAACGTGGAATGCGCCGCTAAACAAAAGATTTGAAGTGCAAAATGGAAGATGCACCAGCCGTGAATCGAACACGGGGCCCAACGATGGCAACGTTGGATTTTACCACTAAACCACTGGTGCGTTGTGTGTGAGCACTTGAAAAATTCATTATAGTCAAATCTTTTGGGAAATGAAATCAAATGATAAGATAACGACTTTTTGAATGGATTATGGGTGTGCTCCTTACTAGTAGCAGGTCTGTTGGATTTAAGAAAAATGATGAGAGATCCACTTTCAAGTTGAAATAAGTTGTAGACAGAGATAGTTGAGAACAAAAAACATAGTTTCCTTCCTCCTTAAATGCTGATGAACAACTGTTCACCAGATGTGATGAAAAGCAGGAAACAATAATACTACTAGAGTAGCAGAGCAGTGGTTACAAGGAAGAAGAACCTTTGTAGAAAGAAGTTTGTCCTCAACAACTGTATTTGACTCTCTTACTAGTCCTCATAGTAGCAATTGATCAAGTGACCCAAAGGAACAACAAGCTTGCTGGTTGGTAGAGATTGGAGATCTGGTACTAGTACTACTATTGTTGCAGCAAAATTGATTGCACAAAATAATGTGTATTTGAAAGTGCATTCAAAATGAAGTATGATCTTCAAAGTGTCATTGAATTTCTTGGGAGATGTTGAGCACTTTAGACACATACTGTCCCTTTGGATTCAAGTACAGAATCCACAGGGGTTCTTAGGATTCTGATCTAGTGAAACTTCATGTCACGGGCAAACAAACTCCTGGTGCTTGGTAGTCTCTTACCTCATTTACTAGGTATCATGGTATACATGTAGGCAGGTAGGTATGTAGTAGGTATGTGGGTCCACGCCTGGGGATTTGCAACTGACCCTCTTGCATTGTGGTACTTGTTGCATTATCCCTAACAGAGAGGATGCTACTTAGCATTTCTAAACTGTAGCCATCACATCTTGTGCCATGGGATCTCTGGTTCTTCTGCAGTGACTGGCTCATTTAAGGTGTCATTGACCTAACCCTTGTAAGGAACTAGCTTCCCCAAGTTCACTTTCTCAGGAACATTGTGGCTCCTCTGCAGCATCACTGTTCTAATGGTATTTACTTCCACTAGTATGGGATAAGGTCCATGAAGTCTCTGTGAGAGCTTTGTTGTCTGGTTCATAGAATTTCATGTAGGCTTGCTGCCCAAATCAGTTAGATGTTGTCTCCTATCCCTGATGGCAATTAGGTCTGCTATGAGAGGAACATCCATAACCATGTCTTTGTTGAAGACCATGACACTAGGGAAAGTATGTAGTGATGCGCTCACAGCACATCTGGTGGCATGCATTGCAGAGGCCAGGATGTTGTTGATTGATTGCTCAGCATCAAATTCAGAGTCATCATTTGGTCTGCTGGTGTGCAACGTGGTTCTGAGAACATTGGCAATAGTCTGATGCACTCTTTCACATACTGGATTAGTCTGTGGGTTCTTGACAGTAATGTGAACACTGTGTACTCCAAATTGGTTCAGTAAACCCTTGAATCCAGAATTAATAAACTTGCCGCCTTTGTTGTGAATGCACTTGTTTGATCTTGGGTATTGTGCTAGCCAGCAGTTTGCAAATTGTTCAGCCAGATGTTCACTGTTCTTGTTGTTGATTCCAATGATCTCAAAAAGGTCGATGACTGGATCGCTGCACATGAGTGCATTGATTGTTAGCTCAGTTTCATCCAGTAGGATAATCTTCCAAGGGCCTATCAGATCAATGCATACTTCATTCCAGGGCATAAGCAGGGCTTCTCTTGGGGGAAGTTCACCATAACAAGCCTGGGCCAATTCAATGTAGCAATGGTCTGGGCATTCATATTCCTTGCACCTATGGCTTAGGCTGGGGGCAAAGGATCTGGCACTGATGGTACTATCGTATCATATAGATTTGACCAGCAAATGTACGTACCAGTTGTAGATTTTGGGCCCCATTTTTCTATGTAATGACTACTTTGACTAAAAAACTAAATTTATACAAAATGCACATGCTCAGTACTTGAATTTTTGAATCCCACCGTCATGTGACCAAATAGTTTTGCACACAGGTGCTCCTCATTGTCTTACATTTGCTTCAACATGTGTAATTGCTGTACTGGTTGTACAAGGTGGATTTATTAATCCCATGAGTCATTTAAAAATCTTAATATTATATGTAACCTTGTGAACTAGAAGAGGCACTATATGGCCAGAACCATAGCTTTTGTTGGAAAGTATGCTTCTAGCTGCTCCAAGGGGCGGCACTTCCCTCTGAGGAGTTTTGATGGAAGTGCGACCAAAATCCCATGAGTCATTAGTACACGGTAGAAAGATGGCCTAAAATTGACGCACAGTAGATAGAAAATTAAGAGAGGGTCAACTCACGCTAACAGATAAGTATGATAGGCACATGAATTGAATCCCAGTAAAAAGACAAATTTAGTCATGTGGGGTTTACAGTGGGTTGTTGACTATTGAAAGGTATACAGGCCTGTGTATCTAAATTAAAAATGTACAAATGTTTTGGCCGGAAACGCGTGGCCAAGCCTACATGAGAACCTGATTTTTCCAAAGTGGCCCAATAGTAGTAGGTGGTACCAGTGCAGTGTTCTGTCAAGTACAACCAGGCCAGCTGGTAGGTACATTATCCATGCTTTTGGTCCTTGGTCAATTTGTAGCTTTCTGGCCTTTGGGGGAAGGATTGTGAGTATGTTGAATGATCCGATTGGTCTTCTTACTACATAGATGACTTGATTCTGGCTGGCACAGAGGATCATTTAGTTGATATGCATGTATGGACTCAATTGTCAGTGGGTTGTCTATTTCTGATGCAGGTTATAGCTTAAGGAGGCACTTATATAGTTCATGTTCCAAGAAGAAGACATCTTCCATATCAATGGGTGCTGTTAACTCTTTGGAGTTCACCAATGTGCCTTCCTTTTGCTCATTTGTCTTCTTTTCTTTATCTCTGACAGTACGTAGATCTATTCTGGGCACTTAAGAAAAACAGTCTGCTAGACACATTGACATACAATACTTTGCAATACAGGATTGGTAATGAGGTCTCAATATCAAGATGCAATTCATCAACAGCATGATAAGACCTGCCTATGCACTGACAAAACCTCTTGGCTAGGTACTTCACAATCATCATGTACAACAACTCTTTGGTCACTTTGCTCCTACTCCACCCAATCATTATCCTCCTTCCTTGTCTCTTCTGCTAAGATCTACTTGCTTCACACATCAAAGATCACAGGAGGGTGCTGTCTGTAGGATATCATCTTGTGGGTATGATTCATATCTATGTTACATACATGTAACACATGTCTATGATTCCTACACACTCTGCATTCACAACTCATTTGATCCTATGGATTCTCACTATTGACTTGACTCATTCAACTCACACACACCACTTATCCTCACTTTGATTGATCTTAGAATTCATAGTTTGCTGATCCTCAATAAGAGCATCAACTCCCTTTTCTTCTAACACTCAATTTACATCACTATTACATAGTCATTCCCACATTGTCTTTGCCCCAGATGTATTGCCAATGATTGAGGCCAAAATCTTCAATTGTGAGGCGTCATTAGAAGACTCTGGCTTGGGATAAGGATCTAAACATGAGGTTCTTGTGGTAACTGCTGTAGGTACTGAGCTGGCCTCCAAAGATCATGTTCCACTACTCTGAGGCAGAGGAACACTGCAAGCAGTTCCTTTTCCATAGTAGAATAGCTGTGTTGGGTTTTGGTCTGCTTCTTTTTACCAATACATGATGTAGTGTTGAAGGGTGTGATTACTGCACCAAGCTGATAGTCAGATGCGTCGGTGTAAATTTCAAAGCAGACATTCAAATCAGGAAAATTGTTGATTCCATTTTGAGCAAGCAAAGGCTTCATCTCTTTAAAAGTCTTGTCACAAGCAGGGGATCAGATGTAAGACCTGGAGCCTGCAAGAGCTGTAAGGGGGCTAAGACATGTGATCGTCTTGGCCACATGGACTTGTAGTAGTTGACTGCTCCAAGGAAGGATTGGATCTGCACCTGATTCATAGGGGGTCTCAGGATGCCATCCACTTTCTTCTTCTGGAGCTTGAGACCTTTATGGGTGATCCAGTAACCAAGGAAGTCAGACTCTTTGATAGCCCATTCACAATTGAGGGGATTGTACTTCATACCATTTTCAGCTAAATGGAGGAGAACTCTGTCAACCAGCAGCTGCATGAATTCCTCAAATGAGCTAGCAGTCTATATGCCCATATCATCAATGTAGACTTCAAAAGGCAGACACATCAGTAGTTATTGTGTTCTGTAGTGAGAGTGCAAATGTTCTGGCTCTCCTTGTCCAGTTTGGAGCAATAGAACATCATGGAAAGGTCAATTTTGGTGAAGTGATTGTAGCCTTGTCATCTGTTCATGATGTCTCAATTTCAGGGGAGTAAGAACATGGATAAGTGACCAGTTTGTTGAGTTCCTGGAGGTCTACAAGCCATCTGACTTCACCATCCTTCTTGGGAATAATTAGAGCAGGGAAACCCCAATCAGAATTGAGTGTAGGTGTAGTGGCGCCTTCATCAACAAGATGTTGGTACTCCTTTTCGAAAACTTTGCTGTGTCTGTAAAAAGCAGGGTATGTTTTTTTCAAAGTGGTTTTGCTCCTGGAACCAGATTAATGTGGATCTGTTTGTGAGTATACGTGGAAAGCTTGCTGTCCAATATTTCTGTGTTTGGCTTAAAATGACCTGGAGGTCTCGTCTTGATGGACCTGTCCAGCCATCAAATGGTTTGCCTGGTAAAGAACAGGTCAATACCTGCCATTTGGAGGAAGTCTCAGCCTATGATAATGTTGTAGCTGTAAGGAGCATAAAATAATCTGACATTTATCCCCTTCATGCACTAGCCTGAAACAAATTCAGGGAGGTACATCTTTCTAATGAATATGTATCTGGATGTATGGAAAGTGCTTTGAGCTGTGGTTTGGACAGGGTAGTTGCTTGGCATCCACCAAGGGAACTGCTCCTGGGGGGAGGCAGTGCTTGTGGGTCAGGCACATGGTGCTGCAGCTGTCAAGCAACACATGATAGGTTTGAATCACGGGAATCTGTTGGATACTCTTACCCACTAGAATTACAACTGGTAGCTTCTCCTGGTAGAGTGCTTGAAGGATCACTAATTTGGGATAAATTAAAGGGTCTGTTTCAGTCAATTCTGGTTGGAGGGGGGGGATAGGCCCCCATAGTTCTAGTTCCTGTAGTTCTAGTTCAGCCTCAGGAGTTGGGGTAGTAGGTGGTGGAGGCAATGCAAAGAAGGTCTCTGTGTTGGTAGGGCTTGGTTCTGTTCCCTGCATTAGCTCCTCCACATGTCACCACTGGTTGTTTCCTGTGAAAGCTTCAATGTTGCTACAGTGATGAATGCTTTGTTAGTTGGTTGGTAAGCTTGATTGGGTGGAGACATGGTCTGGAGGTCCAGTCTACACCAGGATAATTTGTTATACTTGAGGCTGCAGTTGCTTTGGGATCAGAACAAGATTGCCTTCTGAGTTGACTTGACAATAGGTGCTTGTATAGTTGTTGTTGTTGTTGTTATGGTAGCCTCTGTGACCACCATTGTTGTTGCCTCAACTGCATAGGCCTCCACGGCCACTGTTGCTGCAATTGCCTCTGTTGCTGAGTGGGGAGTCCCCCCAAGTGTGGGGAGTCCCCCCAAGTGTGAGTACTGTTGTGCTTCCTGCAAGGGGTAGTGTTTGCTTTCTTTCTCTTTTCTTTCTGCTCAGTTTTTCCTTCAATTCCAGGTCCAAGATTGCATCTTCAAATTTTTCTTGCACATAAAATAACTTCTGTAATCCTGGAGAAGACCAGGCAGCTTCTAGTTTTTTCCCCTGAGACCACCTTGTTTGCTCCTTCTCCAGTCTCAGGATGGGTCACTGCTATGGTCACTGCCTTCAGCTTGTTGGTCTCAAAGGGGTTCCTCAAGGTGAGGCAAGATCTGTGCTGTTGTTTGTACTTGGACTTAGTCATGGTTGATGGGACTTAGAGCTGTTGATGGATCCTGTCTTGCTTTCAATGCGTCCTGTTGCTATAAATGGATCCTTTTTGCTTGTTTGCTGATGGATCACCAAACTGCCAATGGAGCCTGTTGCTATTTACGGATCTTTTTGCTAATTTGTCAGTGGATCCTACTGCTGATGGAGCCTGTTGCTAATTTGTCTATGGACCCTTGTCCTGTCAATGAAGGATTTTGGTCAATACTAGTATTTGGTAGCCACTATCTTGTCACTGTTGTTATTTGTGGGAAAGTTTTGTCTTAGTCTGAGCACCTTGTCATTCAAAATGGACTAAAATATTATTTTCCATCCCCAAAACTGGACTACTTTAATCCCAGAATTGCTTTTCCATACTATACTATGCTCCTATGCCCTCTGGTGTTAGTAATGTAGAATTGCTTTTGTTAAAAGTTTTGCAAGCACCCCTCAAAACAAGGAGAACCATTGGTACTGTTGTCTTTGTTTTCTTGGTGTTTTAGAAAAGAAAACACTGCATATTTCTTCAAAAACCAAGAAGAGACCCTGATTTGGTCAATAGGTGTTGTCTTCCTCCAAAATTAGTGAATTGCCCTTTACAGAAGAGGAAAATAAGTTGTAAATGGCAACTAGTGAATGTAACAACATGCAGCTACCACACTGCACATCTCTCAATAGTATCAATCCCAATACTCCCATACATGCACACACAAAATTTAATAATATTGAGCCTCTTAAAGTAGAAGAGGGTCAAGGAAGGCCAGAATCATCATTTCCAAGGAGAATGATGCACATACCACTTCCAAGAATTACAACCAGCATGCAATTGCTGCAGTCTACCTTACTACTGACTATCATGTACAAGGATTAGCACCTCTTCTTGCCCCCCTCAACCCTCCTTCTCAACCTCGCCAAACCACTCCAAACCACTCCAGCAAACCACCCCCCAAACCACTCTAGTTTGTGTACGAACAGAGCCATAGAACTTAACAATTCCAAAGTAGTACTAGAATGACTACAGTAATGATTCATCAACAATACTATTCGGGAGAAGACCCTGGTGAAAAGTTGGTGGTCTGTCTATACGTGTCGTAGTTTCCTCGTTTGGTTGTTGCTTACTTCAAAGGCATCATGAAGTCGACGACCTCCTTCCCCTCTGGAACATGCCGCAAGTGTCCTTCCACGACGGACAAATCCAGCTCGAGCGCAGCTCCCTCGCAGTCGTTGATCCCGTAGGCCACTGCCAGAGTGCTTTCATTTTTGAGTTCCAGACCGCTCCAGAACTGAATGATTTCCCCGTCATACGGATTCTTGTGGCTTGGCAGCAGCAGTTCGGGAGACAGGCGTTTCAATTGAAAGGGCGGCGAGTCTGAAATGGTGAAAAAGACGTGCGTGTAGTGGTGACCAAAGCGGGCGTGGTCGTTTTGCTTGCGGTCGGGGGGTCTGTGCACGTGTCCGATGCCCAGATATTCCTTATCGTCGGGCAGGTAGACCATGAATCCGTTCGTTCCGTGCATGTGGCTCTTTTTCTTTTGTTTCTTTTCGTCCTTCTGTGCCAGGCGTCGATGGGAAGACATGGCATGTGCGACGGCGGCTGCACTGATGTTCTGAGCCTTTTTGTCGCTGGCAGCCCTCCTGTTTTTTCCCTTGGCTTTGCCTTCTCCTTGGTGATCTGTTTTTTCGGTATCGACGTCGACCACCGTCACGGGGTCCACCCATGTGAGGGCTTGGAGTTTGTTGGTGTGGACATTGTCGATGAGTGCCATGTTTCGTCCGCAGCAAAGCGTTTCTACTTCCGATGCAAGCAGCGTGACGGTCAGTTGTTGTTCGTCGGCCGACGCTCGCAGAAGCTTCGTTGTGTCGTCCCTGGGTCCATCTTCCAGACCGAAATGGAGCCGGTTTAAGACCTGTTTTTCGTATCCGAAGAGTTTCCCCTCGCGATAAGACACCCAGATTTGTCCCTTGTGGGTGAACAACCGTGCATCGTCCAGGGCATAGGTCTCCAGCTGGTTCTTGACAATCGGTGCCTTCTTGTTGCGCCGGCCCCCAAAGTGAGCATCGATGCGCGTGTGGATGGTGGCCTCCCGCAGTGTTTCAAACTTCTGGTTGAGTACCAGCAGGACGGTCCGGACGGTCGCCGGCTCTGTGAGGGTAGACAACCGAAACCCAATCGTTTCTTCGGGGCTCACGTTCCAGGAACACTGGGAATTGGTCATACATATGGTGGCAAGATAATAAGGAGCGGTAGAAGGGTCGTTGCTGCTTTTGCTGTCGCCGGCCTGGAAAAAATCACGGATGGCAGGATCGATCCTGGGATTGTCCACGAGTTTCAGAATGGATGGGTTGGTGCCATCGGCAAACGGAAGCGCTGGTGGCGTGATCGCGTCGTTGTTGTTCTTCCCGTTCTCGGTGTTGTGGGGGTCGTACCATTCGGTTTGATCGACGCAGAGCTTGGACGATTCGACCTTTGGAGGTATGATGATTGGAAGCTCTCCGTAGACATATTCCGTATCTAGAAAGTCTGGGAGGGGTCGATCGTTCAAGCCATAGTATCGTCGATCGGGATAGGTTCGGTGTTCACAGTTCCCCGTCGTTTTTTTTTTTGAAGAAGCACTATGACTTCTGCCCCATTGTGAGAAAATCGAAGACGCCGATCCCGACGTTGCCTGAAAGAACACAGCGAGCCCAAACATCAAAGAAGCAAGGATCGCGAGTACCCAGATGCGCATTTGGAGCTTGGCTTGTTGCTTGTTCGCGGGCTGGTAATTCTTTTTGCTCGTGTCTACGCTGTTGCTCTGGTTCTGATTCGTCGTTGGAGACGATGCAACCGTTGTGTTCTTGTTTCGGTTGACAATGGCTCGGCGCCGGCCTGTGAGCTGCGACGACATGTTTGCTTTCGAAATCGAATTTTCGTCAGCTGCGGCACTGTACAAGTGCGGGCGGATCGAGTTGGCTCGCTACGGGTTAAATCGAAATCGGGCGAGAGATCGTGTTGTGGTGGGATGCGGTGAATGTTAGAAAACAGGAACTCTTCTCGATCTTCTTATCTTACACCAGGAGCGTTTCTGACATGCCTCTGCTGCTCTACTTTCAGACATCCACCGTATTTGTAGTCCACCGAGAAACCCAGAAGCAATTTGTTCGAGACCGAAAGCAGAAAGTCTTTCTCAAAACTCGAAAAAGACGATGAATTGAGGCGGACATTCAATTTGGCATTTTGAGATTGAGATGATCGACGTTTTCAGAGCCACTCCCGAGTTATGCGGGATTCCATTGGAACACTAATTTTGACGCCTACGGTACCGTAGTACTGTACGGTACGTACCGTACGGTATTGCGTTTTTAAATCGTCGAGATGAATCAATCGGGTTTCAGCCACTTGGGAGCAGATACAATCTGCTACCGTACCGTACCATATTCAATAGGCGTCAACTAACACTACCGTATGTGTCCTCCCGGAGTGCATTCCAAACAAATCCTTTCATTCCCTTGTACCCTACACTATCCTCTGCCATCCTCTCCTACAAAATAACAATATGGCAAGAGAAAGAGTAATCCCGCATTCTACACACAGCGTCTCGCAGAGCTCAAAAGGGAGGCGACGGCGGCGAAGAGTGAAAGGATTCAAGGCACTCTTGTTCGGTGGTGCCACAACGCTTCTACAAAACACGATTGCGATAGCCATGGGTTTGTTGCTATTCTCGGCTCGCAAGGAAACGGTCACGAAAATGACGGTAACGAGCAGCAAAAAGTCGTTTTTCTTCGCAACCGCATTCGTGGTGCCTTCCGCAACTGCTCCCTCGATCGCCGGAAGAAAATCTTCGGCAACACGGACTTTGCAACCCCACACTCTGAAGGCTCCCGTTGCGAGCATCGGCAGGGGCCACTGTAATCCACTCGGCGGCGGCCCCGACACCATCGAGCCCAAAGACCGGTACGAAATCGCCACACAACTCCTAGATCTCGTCCTGGAGCGCCGTGCCCGGGACATTCGCTCCGAGAACAATGGCCCGGCATCGATAATTTCCGGGGCACAAACGACCAACGACCGCCGCAGCGGCGATATCCAAGCCCTCATCGAGGAGCTGACGGTCCCCGCGCTGAAAGGCAACCAGCCAGAAACCTACGATCCGACCGAGTGTCTCTTTGGGGGAGGATTTTTTTGCACCCTCTACTTTTATTATCCCAATACGGGCGACGATGGCGCCAACAATGCCCCAACGCCCGAGGACCCGATTTGGGAGAAGACGAGCTTGCTCCTCTCGAACATCAAGGGCCAACAATATTACGTTCGGAATAGCAACAACGACAACAATCCGCGAGCCTTGTCCGTCATCAATTACAGCGAAATATGGGGACCCGGCTTTAATATACAAGCAGACGGGGACCTTACCCACATCACCGAAGAGAACAAAAGTAGCAATGGCACCACCCTGCCGGACATTTACAGAGTCGACGCCACAAAGATTTCGGTCTCGCTATTTGGAGGACTGATTTCGAAGACTTTTGATATCGAGGGAAGCGCAAACCTGGTAGTCCTGTACGCCGATCCCAGGCTCCGAATTTTTGTCAGTCCCCTCCCGTCCAAAACCAGGGTGGGAAGCTGGGAGCAAGCCGGGTTGGTCGTCGTTCAGGTCCGAAGCGATTTGGTTCAACCCAAAAACGAAAGCACCCCAAGGGTAATCGATTTGAGGCGATGAAGGAGCAGATGCGACATTGAATAGAGTGAAGCACAATAGCGTAAAATTTTAATTCGCATCATTTCAGTTCTAGTATAATGAGTTACTTTATTCGCTCAACATTTTCAGGGTCGGAAAAAGTCAGAACGATCCAGATTTTCGATGTTGGGGAAAAGTGAGGTGTCCGTGTCAATACATCCGGCATAAAATAATTATGATAGAATTTTCCGTATCCTGTCATGGCAGAGGTTCCGTTCTTAACCTTGCTACACCGTTAGACCGAACCGAAGCACTTCATTCTCAACCGCAAATATTGCCATTGTGGTTGTCGTCGTTGTCTATGAAGTAAGGTATGTATTCATCGATGTGTGAATGATTATGCCGCATCGCCCGTTGATGTTCCGCGCAATGCCACTGTCCCCTCCGCCCGTCGTCGACGAGAAGCACACATGTTTCCCCGCGACACCTCAAAGGGTTTGCTTTCGGCATAACTCTTGTAAGGACCATAATTGGCGTACGGGCCCGTGGTTGCGCGATTTCTGCTCATGACGGCCTTGTAGATTCCGGGGGGTAGCCAGGGAAACGTCACGGACCCAATGCTGGTCCGACACTTCGCTTTCTTACCCCCACACAACCAAAACCATGACACTGGTGCTCCGAGGTCTGTGACATCAGCAGTGATGGGGTAGATTCCAACCCAATCGTCTAGGTCGGGCTTGCTATTAGCGATAGTAAGAAACGAAACGAATGACCGAATCATATTGTTTTTTCAAGATCAAGAAACATACAACAGGATAAACAAAAATAAAAACACCGTAAGATATCTGTCTATTTGCCCATTCGTCGCATATCCTCTTCTTGTTTTGTTTCGTGTACTCATCAATTTCTTATATTCTTCCTTGCAACTCCAGGGGAGAGGAAACAGACCAAAACGCACCTGTTGCTGAAGTTGACATTTATGCTTTCCTTGCCGAATTCGTAGCATAAGTTTTCGGTGGAAATTTCATCAGGAACGTTGTTACCGCACTCTTTGCAGGTCGAACGGCATACCGAGTGTTGGAAAGAATCGCCGCTTGGCGTGAATTTGTTGCAATCCCCATGTTTGGCGACGAGGTCGCACTTATGATCGGGAACATCCTTGCAAAATTCGCCGCGTTCTTTGGCGGGGTTTTTGTCGCGTCGGTGGTGCTTGTGAGATCCGGCAGCATCAACACCAGTCTGCGCTAGAGCCAGCACGAAGCAAAAGGCAAATAGGGGGGAAGCTGCTATCCCAATCATGCTTATTGTTGGTATTGTTGTTGTTTAGAAATACGACGCACTCTTCACTGACCAATGTATAGGAATTGATCGAAAAGAAACAAGCTTTGTTTCGCGAGATGTTCGGGCAAGGTCTTGCTTGTCACTATGAAGTTCGAACACCGAATCGTAAGGTATCGAACTATCCTTGGAACAAAAAGAACAAAATGTGAAGCTCCGAGTTTCTCAAGCTAAACAAACGGATGTCGTTAGTAGTTAGGGACGGACCCGTACTCGTACAGGTAATCTATGTACCGTTAGTCCCACCTACGCTACGAGGTACTCGTACGTACCGGTACTCGTACTCGCTTGTGGTTTCCATACGTTACAAAATTGCTCGAGCATGTCGTGTTGCATCGGGCACAGCAAAGTAACGACCAAATTGAAATCTCGTCAATTTAAATCTTAGATCAAGACCCACTTACCTTGCAGGACTGGAGCCCACTATGTCGTCCCGAAAACACAAAAAAAGGAAAAATAGTTTCCCGTTCTCCCCAAGCACGCGCTTTACGCATGCAAGGATTTTTGGGGCTACTGTGAAAGGAAAATACGGTACCACTGTACCGGTACGGCAYAACGAGTAATACGAGTACATACTCCTACACGTAGGACAAAAACAGTAGAGAACTATTGTTGATCGATCCATCCGATCCATCATCGTCGACAGAGGAATACAGTACCGTACCATACGATACGAGTAGGAGAAAGAGCGTCAGTGACCGCAACATGGCGAAATTAAATACTTCTAATGTGGAACCTTCCAGTGTTGATCTGTTCACTGAAACAGAATAGTTTTTGGAAATTGGATACAACGGAACCAAATTGTTGAAGACGACAACAACAGATCAGCACTACTAGGACGAAGCTATATTGTCCGCCATAAGGAACAACCAAGAAGCAAAGAACATAAAATCATGACAAATTTTTCTTTTGTTTTCGCCCTGGCGGCATCGCTGCTGTCTACGACCACCCATGCGTTTGCCCCGAAGTCGACGCTTGTAGCCACCACAGCGGCAACCGCCGCCACGATGAACCACCAAAATTCTGCACAGGGAATGTTCACCGGCATTGTTGAAGAGATGGGAACCGTTGTAAAGATGGAGGACCGCAACGACATGACCTTGTGGGACGGATCTATCGGAAGTGGGACCGAATTGACCGTTCGTGGAAGTGTCGTCATGGATGGAGCCTATCTGGGGTGCGTTTTAAGCCTGTGCATTGTGTTCGATTTTGTCACAAGATTTTTAGCGACGATTTGTGCCAGTATTTGTGCCAGTATTTGAACGAAGCTTGAGGTAGTGAGAATAGGCTTTTCTCCTGTTGCTATTCGGATTCGTCTTTCGATCGGCCATGATTTGTTTTCGTTCGATGGGTGAGTTCGATTGTGTGATTCTTTTCTTACTATTTTTTAATCTACTTGGCTACACGTGTTATTTGACTCTACTATCTACTTTTGGTGGCGCTTCATTTTCTTGGCACAATCTTGTGTAAACGCAAAACAACATATACTGGACGCGACAAAACAGGTGCAGCATCTGCGTCAGTGGTGTTTGCCTGACAGCAACGGTCCTCGATGATCAACATGGAACTTTTACCGTAGGCTTGGCTCCGGAGACCCTAGACAAGACCTACTTCCGATCCCTCCAACCTGGACAGGCAGTGAACCTCGAACGCGCGAGCGAAATCGGTGGCCGCAATTCGGGACACTTCGTTCAGGGACACGTGGACGGGACCGGTACAATCGTCGACAAGCGAGTGGACGGGGACAGCCTACGGATCACTGTCCAGGTCGACGAAGAGTTCGCCGATGCTATCGTGAGGTATGTCGTGCCGAAAGGATTTATCGCTATCGACGGAACGTCGCTGACGGTCGTCGACGTTGATGTCGAAAACCGCACTTTTGGTTTCATGCTGGTGGAATACACCCAAAAGAAAATCGTGATTCCCAATAAAGCGATTGGAGAAAAGGTCAACCTAGAGGTAGATGTGCTTGGAAAATACTCCGAAACGGCTATGGCGTCTCTGATGCCAAGACTTGAGGCCTTGGAGGCCAGAGTCGAATATCTGGAGAAGAAACTGCTGACTGCTAGCAATGCTGCTGCTGCATCGCCTCCACCCAAGGTCGGAAACACAGCCACCCCTCCCACGACCGTACGTTCTGCCGGACCAGTGATCACTGAGGGCACGCCTTCGTTTAAGGGAGGCATCAGCGACGACGGCGTGCTCGGCGGAGATCCAAATGATAACCGTATGATGCGGCCCGAAGGAAACGTGGGCACAGCGGGCGATAGCGACAATGCTGCCGATGGCAACAACGAAGTTCGAAGAGTTTCTGTCGCACCAGATCCCAAAATGGACGACAATGGTGGAGTCAGCGGCGACAAATTTGTGCGAATCTCTTGAGCGAGAAAAGACACAGAAGAAAGAAAAGGATGACTGGTTTAGTTCCTGTAGTGTTCGAGTGCTGGCAACAGATAAAAACCTTCTTTACTGTGTAGAGTCCTGGATTGTCTTTCTTCTTGTCTATCATGAATGACAACTTTAAAGTCCACTGGGGCTAGGGTGTCTGGTTGAAATCAAATTGTTCTATCATCAGTTGCGTGTGTTTGGACTTCGTCTTGATCGTCTGAGTAGAATAAATACAGTATTGTGTATGTAGATAACATATATATGTACAGAAGATACGTAGAGGATGGTCTCTGTTTCTCAAAAGCGTACCGGTACGTACGTATGCGTTGCAGTCTTGTGAATCCCGGTTACGATCCACAAGGCTCATAACCTTATCGTTCAATGCACCATTCGAAACGACGCGAAATTCAACAAGGAGGGCACGAGCACAACATCGCATGTCATGAGTCGATACGGTAGGGTGTACTCGTACTGCAAGAGACTTGTAGTAGGAAATACTTCGTAAATACGAACATGAGACGACGACACATCAACGAAATTCTTTCAGTTTGTGGAAACAGACCAGTTTTGGAAATTCTGGACGTAAACTACCGTACGTCCTTGAAACACCACATCATAAAAGCCAGGAAGACCAACTACGGGCAGTACCCCACCGTTTCGTTTGCTACAGTATTGCGTTTCGAAGGGCGAAGCAGTGTCACACTCAATTGACATCAATTGTAGGAAGAAATCTGATCTCAATTCGCGAAGACTCGATTAGAGCCATCAAACATTCGAAAAACGACGTTTGCATTGCTGAAACCAGACCAGCGACTTCGAAAAAATGAAGAAGAGGATTCGAATCGCCCCTGTATTAACGCCAATGAACAATGATAATGCGACTTCCTTGCTGAGTGGAATACACGGCGCCTCCCGACATAATATTCTCCTTTTTTCTCTGATTCTTTCGGGGTTCTGCATATACGGAATCGAGTCATTTGGTCAGAATGGACGGTCGTCTATAATACACCATGGCGTACGAAATCGACGACGTTTCAAAAGTGTCACGAGAGGAACGACCGAACCTCATTTACCGCTACATTCGGTGTCTACGAAGCAACAAGCGCATCCTCCGAACAGAAAAGGAACTAGAAAGAATTACAAAGGCAAGCACAACTATCACAAAAATGGTCGTAACAAAAACAAAGGCAACAACAACGGATACAAGCGACGCCAGGGGGGTGGTCTAAACGAATATGGTCAGCTGAACCGGAAGATCACACAAGAAGAAACCGCTCAGGGCGTCCTCAGCCTCCTGGCGTCGACGAAAGGGGCCCTTTCGTCTGTGGCAGGCGGGGGGACCATGAGCACTGTCAATTTTTCGACCTCCATCCACCGAATCGCCCGTCATATGACGCTCTATACCACCAAGAACCTTCCAGGCAACGAGCGGGCAAAGATTTTGTCTGATCCTCGCTTTGCCCTCCTGATTTGCAGCACGTCAGAAGCTCTCCTGGACGGAGCCGAAAAATATGAGTCACAGTACAAATCAAACAACCGAAAAATGAATCCATCCTCTTCAGGGAGGGTATGTTTTGGGGCGAGAGAGCTGTCCAACATTGTGTGGGCCATTGCGAAACTGAACATTGCACCGCCAGACTCGGTTCTCAAAGTCGATATAGATAATGCGGAAAAGCTTTTGAGAGAGAAGAGTAAAGATGTTCGATCCATTATCTTTGAAGTTGCTAAACACAGAGCATCGCCGGGGTCATCATCATCGTCGCCATCGGCCTCTTCTTGGATCCCGGCTTTGTCGGAGCTGTGTGGGGTGCTGGTGGATGCTGTGTCTTCGAAAGCCTTAGATCTCGACCCAAAACGATTTCAGCAACAAGAATTATCCAATTTGATGTGGGCATCGGCAACCACGAAACGGCCAAGCGAAAATGTCTTCAAATACGTCGTGAGTAGCATCATTGCATCAGCTGAGCAGAGGAAACACATCAAACTCTGCAATGAAAACAATCCCAACAATAAAGATAGTGTTAAGGACGAAAAGGGGGCTGTACCGCAAGAATGGTCGATTCCACTGTGGGTCCTAGCGAAGAGCGGTACAGATCTAGGCCACGAAGAAGAATTGCTGCCATTCGTCAACGACATGATGGACAACGAACCGGGGTTTTTGGAACGATTCAAACCACAAGAACTCAGCAATAGTGTCTGGGCTGCAGCCACGATTATTAGCAAACGGCCGCAGGCGGCAATGGGAGCGGCAAGTGATGCCGCCCTAGGGATTCTTCGTCATACCTCAAGGGAGTTGATTCGGCGCGAGGGAGAGGGTTACAAAACCCAAGAGCTCGCCAATAGTGCATGGGCGATGGCCACCCTGGGTTTTGGTGTGAAAAAGCAAACAACGTCTGCCACCTCAAAGGATTGTCATCTGACCCACACGTACACCTATCTCGTCAGTGACGACCCCGAAGGCGATCGGGCATTGATGGAAGAAGCAATGAAAATAACGCTGGAGAAAACAAAACAAAACCTTAGACGATTCACGTCCCAAGAATTAAACAATTTGTGCTGGGCTATGGCTCGCCTGGAAGAGAAGGACGAAGGACTCATCCATATGATTGGGAGAGAACTTGCTAACCCTCGAAAATCTGTGAACTCCCAGGATTTGAGCACTTCTCTCTGGGCGATGGCAACCATGGAATATTACGACGAGGACTTGTACCGATCGGTAGTAGCCCGCTTCCCTGGGATTGGCCCCCACGGGTTCAACCCACAGGAGTTTAGCAACACTGTATGGGCACTTGCGACGGCGGGAGTAGTTCCGGAATATTCAAACGCATTCGACGACAAGCTGCTACCCAGCGATCTAAGACCGACAAAGGAAGAAGCGTTGCGCGATCCCGTTACTTCCATCTTTGCTGCTGCGGCTTCGGAATTGATTCGTCGACCAAATGAATTCAAGGTATGTTACATGACAACGAGGTCCAATGAAATGCGTACAGTTTTCAACTTCAACTATATTCACTTATACATTCTCTTCGTGTCCTTTAAATGTTGTTCGGAACGCAGACGCAAGAGATCAAAGATGTGCTTTGGTCCTTTACTAGGGTTGGAATGAGACATCCAGAATTGTTTCGGTCGATGGCGGAGTACTTGGTGGGAAAAGAAGATAACCTTGAGACGACAGGCAGAGGTTTGGATGAATTCAACAGTCAAGGGCTTGCAAACCTCGCATATTCTTTTGCCCGCCATACGCAGCTCGGAGGAGAGACGATGAACAAATACGAACGGCGCTGTCGCATCCCGTTCACAGGTGGCAAATTGGCCTACTACACAATTTCGTATTTGGACGTTGGGGAAGGGCTGCTAAGAAAGCTTTTCGCAGCTATTGCCAAAGCCGGTCTTGAAAACTACGGTGAGTCTGTTCGATTTTCTTTTTATCCTTTGATTTCGAGTTAACTCCAAATTTTTCACTCAACAATCTTTTTCAATCGCGGTGTTGCCATAGATAACTTATCGAAGTGCTCGGCACAAGACGTTTCAAATACTGTCTGGGCATTTGGAATTCTTGGATTGAAACACGAACGATTTCTCAATGCAGTGGAAGGAACGCTCCGGAAAAGGATGGAAAGCTATGTGAGAGGAGACAAAAGTTCTTTTATCCAGGGTCAAGAAATGTCTAACGCCCTTTGGGCTTTGGCAACGCTCAACTACATTCCGAGTGGGCTCTTGAGTTTGGTGGAACGCTACTTTTTGGAACTCCTTCATCATGGATTGACTGTGTCAAATATATCCCGGCTGATAACGCGTCAAGAATTGGCCAATATTGCCTGGGTAGCCGCCGTGTTTGGTGAATACCCGTCGAAGCTTATCAAAATGTTGTATATGGGAATACTTGGAGTCGGCGAAAAACCCGATCCAGCCTACATCCAGAATGTGTACAACGACAGTGGCATTCAAGCAACCCATTCCAACAGCATGCTCTACCTTCAAATAATGATGGACTTCGATCTGGGAAGGAAAAAGAACACTTTCGCACTGCCCAACGACTTTCCTTCGGCTTGGGCATCTAGTATGGCTGTGATGAACGATGGATCCTCCGTTGATAGCAGCAACGGAATCATGGAAATCAGCACCACCACTAGTGGGATCCAAAACCGAATCAGCATGGCCTTTGATCGAATCGATTTCGGTCACGTTGACGAACATCTCTTCACCATGAAGGACTTGGCCACTGAATTTGATATACAAATGCCCCCCTTTCCGGTGGAGGTGCTTTCAGTGGACATTGCCAACATCGAATCGAAGATTGGAATCGAGGTGGATGGCCCCGGTCATTGGGTGAGCAACATCGATCCGGCCACCAACCACAATATTCTTGCGAGCGTTGGAGAATACCGGGGGCCAGCACCGAACGAGAGCAAGAAGGGGAGCGACCACAATCGCATTTTTGAATACAACTTCATTTGGAATTCCGAAGACCAAATGATAAACGGTGCCACGAGCCTAAAACAGCGCATGTTTCAACACATGGGTTGGGATATTATCAACATTCCTTTTTGGGAATGGAATCGGGTGGATATCAGTAATCCGAACATCACAAATGACTCATCGAGACTCAAAGCTCAGGAAGATTATTGTCGGTCCTTGCTCGAGTAGCACCACACGTCAAAGTTGCTCTACATTGCAATTAATCTTTTTAATTGTTTATATCTGCTACTTTATTTTGTTCTTGTTTTAAAAACGAACACATGCATGCTTGGACACGGGATAGTGAATCCAGTAATACCATTATAATCTTGACGAACTTCTACAGCATCTTTTGCATTGAAGAAATTGTATCAGCGCCTACAAATGACGGATCTGTCAGAGAGGTCTAAAACTTTTTAGCAATTTCTGCTCGGAATTGGTAGAGAAGATTTTGACGCACTAGATTTTTTCAAAACAATTGTTTGCGTTCACCTAGAGCCACTTTAGCAATGTTAACTGCGTTCGATTTTTTAACGAATACTGTTCTGTAGTTCCAAATCCATGCGTAAAACACTGCTAAAATCGATAGTAGATCTATTTGCTACGAGGTTTAAAACTACGACAGGCTCTTCTATATTTTGGCTGTCCCGATCTGCTATTCCAGCAGGATAAACTGCACTGGATCGTATTAAAATGAAGTACGTACTGCACTTCACTAGATTCGAACTGAATGGGTGAAAAATGCTATGAGTCATTGTTTTCTACCCATTCGCGCAGAAGCTTATATCCAATTGTCCTTCTGGAGGAATGCTCCTTCCGTCGAAAAAATCATGGCATCGGATTGAAATTCGCGTCTCTCAACTTTACAAATCTCCAGTCTATTGTTCTGTACTCCAATCCTTCAACATTTAATTGAGCAATTTGATTTAGTCTTGTCGAAAATGAAAATGCTTCGATCGTTTTTTTGATTCCGATGGAACTGTTATTTGGGATGCATCGAATCAATCACCACAAGTGGCCGGAAGATCCGATCCGATCGCATCCAATCCATCCGTTTATCTCCGTCTGCCTAGGCACTGGGGCGCACTGGACGCTGGTAGCCCAGGTCCTTAAAGACATCCGATTCTTTTAGCACGGCCTCTGCAAACTCCATGTCGGAAGGCGTCATCCCCGTCAACCGGTGCTCGTCGGAATATTTTCCGGCGTGTTTTTTCATCGCGCCCAACAATCCGGTACGGTCCTTTCCATGAATATTGTCGACCTTGTCCCCCTTGCCCTTGATGGCCGATTCGAGGGACAGCTCAAGATTCTCGTCGCCGACGTACTCAAAGGAAGCCTTCTGTTCGTCGCCGTCGTCGTCGTCGTTGGCGCATTCACAAACCATTTTCAGGGTCTCGTGGGGATAAAACACGAGGTCTTCCAGTCGGATCATGAGCCGGGGGAAGTTCGCTTCGTAGTAATCGTTGTACCAATCGGCCCACATGTGCGCCAGGGACTTGTGCTGCCGGTTTTCCGAGTGATATCGGACCCAGAGCGGAACAACGGTTTTGTCGAGCGTAAAATTGGCCTTGTCCACCACGTTGTCGACCTTCCACGGGTCGTTGTTGTAGTGTTTTCTGATTTCCTTCTTGGTCTTGTTGAACCATTCTCTTTCGACCTCGTTCGGAACAAAGTTCGGGCAGTGATCGGGTACAACGTGGAACCAATGGGCAGAGTACCGGACCCTGCACATGGACTGCCACCAACTGTACGGATCCCGCACAACAACGATCGGTAGCACGCTCTTGTTTTCCTTCAGGTGTTTCGGGTCCAGGGGTGGGTGGTCCAGCTTGCCAGTGGTCTCGTTCTTTTTGTGGTCGTTTTTGAGCGTGCTGCTCACGGCGACGTTGTGCACCAGCCGAAAGTTGGCGGATTGGTGCTTGCCCCAAGGGACCTGGAACATGACCCTGCCTTTATCTTCTAGGCTCTTACAATTGTTGCTGAGAATGGTGTGGAGATAATGTGTTCCCGAACTGAAGGGTCCGGCGACGCCCAGTTTTCGGTGCTTCCGGTCCACGCTGGAGCGATACTCGGAACACGTCTCGCGCCCGAGCATCACGGGGCCCTTGTTTCCAAACTTTTCCACGACCTGGCTCCAGGTGGGCAGCGCCGAGAGTTCCTGGTCCGTCAGCTGACTGGAGTTGTGGATTCCTACGTGCCGGAGGATCCGAAGCATGTGTTCGTCAATGTCACCGCCGCTGTTCTCCCCGGGCGCAGCTTTGGTCTGCGGAGTTTCCTGCTTGCTTGGTTTCGGTTCGTCGTGGGGTTTCGTTTCGGGTGGAGGCAATCGATCTTTCTGTACATCTTTCGAATGGGAATCTGATCCGTTCCCGCGTTTCTGTTTCTCTTTGCTCTCGCTCATGCCCCTTGATTTCCGAATGCTAGAATCTGCCTCGTCGCTGCCTCTTCGTTTCCCTTTGTTGCTGTGTTCGACCATGACCGAGATGTTCACGAAGAGCAGACCGATCGCCATGAGGATGACCAGCGGAAACAACACTCGTTCGATGTTGATCCCTCTCTTTTTCTTCCTTCTGTTGCTGGAACCGTTGCTTCCCATAATTGCTCTTTCTTTGCGTTGCTTTGTAGAGGAAGGGACTGTTGGAGGGTGGTATGTTGGTTGCAGTATTTGGTGATTGTAATTTGCAATGCGAAAAATGCCCTCTCACCTCTCGTTTCATAGTAGCACGTACGTACGGTATCGTACGAGTAATACGTACGAGTAGCATCGTTGTCTTCCATCGAAAACGGAAAATGGAAAATGTGATCGTTTTGGAATTTTTTAGCGATTTCAATCTCGAGCTTGAAGGTCGTCGATTTCTCTTTGTTGAATGAAAAAAATAGTAGTAAAAATTAAATTCCCTTATCCTCTGCCGTGCTGTAAAAACTCACACAAAGGCAGGGGTCTAAATTAATTATGACCCCTGAACAAAGGTACGTACCGGTACATACTAAGCTAACTTTAAAATACACGTACGTACATAGACTTAGTCACGGTTGTCAATGTCTCACGCGCAGAGTTCTTTTTGTTTCGCGAAAAAATAAAAAATCATCTGGTATCATCATCAATTGGCTACGGTTGCACTGGACTATCATGTAAACTTTTGCACAGAAGCCAGTAGCCTTGATAATCATCGCGTGACCACCCCTGACTCCCCAGAGACTGTTACACCAAGACCGCCAAAAGAAAACGAGTAGGAGTTCATACMGTACGTACTCAACAGCAGGGACCACAATCGTAAACAACATTTTGGAGTGCAAACTTCCTTGCCATACAACGATTTTGATATCAAAAGTTTCGGCAATCGTTCTAGCGAGAAACGTAGCAGTACAAGCCATTCTCGAACACAATTCAAACAATGGATGACGGGGTCGACGGTGTCGATCATTCTCGTTTTCATCCGGAGCTCGCGGACTCTGTCGTTGCGAACGATCTGAATAAAATGACCGCGGAACAAAGAAACATCGTCTTCGACGATATCCACGGTGTTCGGAAACTACGGCCCGAAGAAACATCTCCACCAATCATGCTGGAATCTCTCGAAAGAATGAACATTGCCATCCAGGGGATAGAATCAAAGAGGGCCTTTGACGAAGCCAGCAGACTCAACAGCCAATACGTTCTCCGTGACAAGCAATTCAGAGTTAGATTCCTGAGGGCGGACGAGTACGACGTTTTTCGAGCGGCTCAACGGTTCGTCAACTACCTCGATGTTTCCTACGAATATTTTGGTGTCGCGGCCCTGATGAGGCCGATTTACATCGACGATCTCGACGGAAAAGAACAGGCTCTGCTGCGAGAGGGCTGCCAGCAATTGCTTCCGTGTCGGGATCGCATGGGGAGACGAATCATGAGTAGAATAGGGAACATTGGAGGCGGGGGGAGCCAAACCACTCCGGCTGTGAGTCTTTTTGTGTCTTTTGTTGGTTTCGTTTCGTTTTGCGTTTTGTGCTGGTATKGGTTGTTGATGGACGATGATTTTATTGGATCAGTACTGGCGATCGTATCGAATAGTGGTCCGAGAAATCGAGGATTTCCTGTTGCAGGATTGACTCCGAAGCAAAACAGTATTTTTCCTTGATGACGCGTTATGCATAATATCACTATCTATCCTTCTCACATTTGATCGTGGTACGTGTGGTATTGCATTCTACTGCACTGTAGTGCATGAGAATTAATTTATATTTCCTGCAAGAAATGTCCAACGATGAGACAACCCAGCAATTTGGTGTTGTCTGGATTTTGCTGGGTGGCTTCGCCCCGGGAGAAACCACTTTTTTGAAAGAACCGAATGTTCCGAAGACGATACGAAAGTTTCTCGGCTGTTTTCCATTGAAATTCACCGCGATTCACCTTTGCTTTCCAAAGAACGCCACGTATCAGTTCGCTTCCGCTGCGATTTCCTTGATTGCACCGACCTTTATGCGGGTGAGGGTAAGGACCCACTTTGGTACGTAGATTATGGCACGGCAGATGCTCTCAGTGCTCTGCGTTCTTGGCAATGATTGTTCTCTGCGATAATGTTGCCTGCTGGGCTATCCAATTTTCCAAGCCATTGAGTCGAACTTATTCATTATAATTGATATCATGAAATGAATGTGGACAAAGGACAATTATTGGCTGTTTTTTTATGCAACTCACTCTGTGTTCTGCACATTGTTGTTTGAATTTTGCGCGTTTCCAATCCTGTGTTTGTCAATCTGTCAGGCTCGCAGACCGAATGGAAATATTCGCTCATGGCGTATGGAATCCCCGCGGACCAATTGCCGATGACGGCGAGCGGGGGAATCAAAACCGCAAACCACGTGCGATGGATGAAAACACAGAGGGAACGAGAGATCTCAATCAAGATGGGCCTCCCCCCCTTCGAGGGAGTGGATTGCCCCCGGGTCATGGATATCTTGATCGGCAACAATGCGGGCCAATGCTTTCGAAACAACCCCGGAAACACCGTCTATCGGGAAGTGATGGAATCCTATTTTGAGAAATACTGGTCCGCCAGCGATACGCAAGAAAAGACACGCATCACCTGGATGGTGCTAGAAGAACTCTCCCGGGCTGGGGGACGAATATTGGTCCGATCTCGCCGGGGCTGGTGGTCGGTTGCCAATCCGGACAAGGCCCGAGAAAAAATTTCTCAAGATTTTCGAGAAACCCGTAAGCGGCTGCTGGCGACGAAAAAACGCAGCCAGATGGAGACCTCTACGTCCGCCTTTACCGGGTTGGATGGCAAACGCACGCGGTTGGGTAGTGTTGAAAGTATTGTTGATGGCGCTGGCTGCAGAAGAAAGGAGGAAAAGCACGAGCTAACGACGGGAGGTTGTATCAACCTTTGTTCCAACACCGCTGTTTTGTCGAAGAAGCCGGTGTGAAGCGATTGGATTTGGGAATACAATGTGTCCCATGAAACATTAGCAATGAATGAATGCAATCCTTTGCGTCGCAACGAGCACAGCGGCGTTGCACAATCCCGTTTGTAGAAAAATCAGAACGAGTTGTACTATTACTTTTGGATCCATTATCGTTGCTGCATTTCGTTGACACAATGAAGGGAACATTCCTTGCCTACATCTATTGTACTGTACACGAAGTACGGCATAGAAATTATCATTATTTGTCCTTTCCCGAGCTGCCTCGCCACTTGGGTACTATGCAATGCAATCTGTTTGTTTGCATATTCTATTCTACATGAACCTCGAGATTGCAATACTATACTATTCTTTTTTCGTCCGTAATTCTTCATATCGTTTCGACCGATAAGGATCGATTTCCATGAGTCGCCGTAGCAGTTGTTCTTGTTCGTCGCCGTTGTCACCGTCGGGATCACCGTCGTTGCTGCTCAGAATGTTCAAGACGCGCACCAGACCCAGAATGACCCATTTGCTGCCCGGGGAATCCTCCAGGATTTCACGAAACAAATCGGCCTGTTCTTCCAGTCTCGGCAACAGTGTGGACTTCCATGAATCGGCGATGGTCCTTCCGTTCTTGTGGTCGCCGTCTTCCGACACCGCAAGCAGGAGCTTGTCGAGCAAAATGGCGTGGTACCACCAGCAAGTCTGGTCATCCGGTTCGGTGCAAACCGCATCCTCGACGAGTTGGAACTCGTCTTCGAGGATCCGTTCCACGAGACAACATAACCCTTCCTCAGGGGTTGGGCTTTCGCCGTTACCGTCGCCGTTGTGGCACAAGCAGTCTAGGAGCTGGCTTCGGTAGTGAAAGGCAGAAAAATTGGAGAAATTCTGCTTGATTTTTTCGGTKGTAAACTCGAATTCGGATACCATCGATTCTATTGGAATCATTACTACTGACACCGAACCAAAGCCTTCTCCTTCATCGTCGTTTTCGGTGTGGTAGGCCCTGTTCACCACCGCCTGCGTTCCCATCAGGGTCGTGGTCGCCGCGGTCTGTGATGAAAGAGCCACCGTCCACTCCCCGTCCCACGATCCCGACACACAGGCCACGACGAAGCGCCGGTAGTTCCAGCAATGAAAGTTTCGCTCATCTACCGACAAGAATCGCTTCGTGAGCGCTAGTTCTTGCTGCAGGACTTCCGAGGCAGGCCGGAGGGTTTGAAGGATCCACTTGCGATGAAACCAGGCACCGTAGGCCTTGGGGTTGCGCTCCAGTGCTTTTTGCGTGAGGACCCGTTCTCGGTGCAGGATGTTGCTGGCTTTATCGTTCTGGTTGTCGTTTTTGTCGTCGTCAGGTCTGATTTCCCTGAGGATAMCCTCCCGCCGATGGTTCCACAAATTCGACGGATCGGGGTTGACCTCTAAGGCCTTTCCCAACAGTTTCAACGTCGTTTCGGAATCACATTCGTTTTCGCTCCCGCTTTCGTTCGACCGCTGCTTTTCCCTTCGATTGTGCAGCTCTTTCATCAGAATGTACCATTGCTCCGCCTTTTTCGCCAGGATGGCAGCTGTCTTCGGATCGCGGGTCTTGGCCTTGTACTCCTCTCGTTTCTTACCGTGCATGATGGTATAAAATGGATGCGTTGCCTTGCTGTGCCGTCCGTACCTATCTTCTACTGTTGCTAACAAATATTGCGTGTGGTTCTGTACTGTTACTGGCAATTGCACAACAGGTTGTTGAAAGAGCGGAGATGATAACTATGCTTTCGCTGTTGCGGTGATACCTTGGCCAATTTGATGACGAGTATGATGAACTGAACTGTGTTGTACAGGTGTTGTTTGTGTTTTTGGTTTTACATAGCTTTTCCTCAGCGAAGTAGCTTATCGTATCGTGAGGTAGTACTAGCAATACGGTATCATACGGTGTCGTACTCGTACGTACCATACCAGGTAAGCTATTTTTCTTGTCACTCATAAGGCCTTGTTATAATGATAATGCAATTTTAGTTGCATTTTGCGTATACAGTATTAATATTGGAGATCAGTCGCACGAGCTAATGAATGATGGCAATCTACTCGCATATCTGTACTTGGTATCTGTACGCAGGGCTATCAACCTGGCGCCAGTCGTGTCGAAGTGTGAAAAACAAATTAATCAAAATAATCAAAAACATTCACCCTCGGCCGGGCTCGAACCGGCAACCTCAGGATTAGAAGTCCCACGCGCTACCATTGCGCCACGAAGGCTGATGATGGCAACGCCATATTTTCAAATTATATAATAATTTTTTCAGAAAAAGAGGGATGGATGTAGCAGTTGGAGCTGAGGCAGCTGGGACTAGGAAGGAATAAGATTACGAGCCATACCAATTAGGTTGGTGGTCTTGTCTTTAACAGTGGAGCCAGGGAGGTGGGTTTTCCCCTTCAGAAGGGGGTGTCACCATGGTGGGTTTGGACGCCAGAAGGTGCTGGTCAGGTATGTACTACTATGTAGTAGTAGGAATCAGTAAGAACAAATCTAAGTGATAATTTTTCAGAGCCAAAGTGTAATTTTGTGCATTGGAAAAAATTTGTTTTGAAAATTAGTACCTCCATTCCTACTAAATGATGGTACAGTTCGCCCTACTCTACTTTTTCCATAATAATGGTCGTACAGTATGGATGAACCTGTAGAATTAGTACTAGTACTACAAATACAGTGTTATCATTCACATCATTAAGCAGTTCTATTACCATTATTATTATAAATACCAATAGTACCATTACCACCAGCATCAGCAATAGTAGTATTGGTAGTACTGTTGTTGAAGTCTCCTAGTACTGAATGTGCAAAGGCAATCTTTTCTGGGTCACCAGAAGGAGCATTCTTGATACTGGAAGCTTTCCCAAGGTGTTGAATCTTGTTGTAAGTGTTGTCTCTGTCAACACCAAGTGAATCCTCCATTGCACACTGTAGTGACAAAAAAACATTATTTAGATTCTCATGTTTGGATTCTTCAAATGTACTAGCAATCACATTGGCAATCCATGTGTCCATATTAGTAGAAGACCACTTCTTTCTGTGCTGAAGGCTCTTGATAGAATTGAAAAATCCCAAATCAAGAACATTGAATTCAGGACTGTTTGGTGGCTGKGGCTTCACTACAATATTCCAGTTGTTCTTGTGAGCTGCAGCTATTACAGCTGCTCTGTTGTTAAGTGTATGAGGCTTAGCATTGTCTTCCTGGATGATGCACCTTGGAAGACCATTGCCTCTGGGGAACTTCTCGTAAATGAGTTGGTAGAACTTTCTCAATCATGAGATTCCTGTGCACTTCTTCATTGACATTAATAGGGTGGGGTTCAATTGTAGCTCTGGGGAAATTTACAGAGGATCTCTGTGCTGGTCTGTACTCCACAATATGCCAAATAACAAGCTTTCCATCAAACCAAGTATTCCTACTACAATCAAATCTTGATCTTGCTGTTGAGCATGAAAACATCACCTTCTTGATGTGCTGCTTTGAAGGTGTCTTGTCAACTGGTTCAAGCTCTTTATCAAGAAGATATGTGTTGCTTGTTTCTTCCTTCATGAAGAACGTTTTCTTGTCAACATGTACCTTGTCATACATTGGCTCAAAGACGCCATTATTATCAATATGAGACAGGGCAAATCAGATCTGTTCCATTTTGTTTGCTTCTTTTAGGAAAGGCTTCAATGTTCAGCTGTATCTCTTGATTGCTCCACGTCAAACAAGGCAGTGCAAGCTTGTCACTGGAATATTAATTGCTGCTGATAAGGTCCTTAGATCTACTCTTTGTTGCTTGTATGGAATAATTTTGATTGTTTCAAGAAGATCTGCAAGGTCCTTTGGCTTCCTACCACACTTGGACCTGTTGCTTGACACATCACAAGCTGGGCACGTATCATCATCCTGAGTTTCCTTGTATAGTTCCCAAATTTTTGCTCAAGTTCTAGGGAAAACTTTGAATGCTTCAGCAGCATTTTTGTAAGCACCCTTAGCAAGTGTACCATTCTATTTCTGATGTAGAAGCAGTCTCTGCTCTGTAGAATAGCCTGTCTTTGATTGTTAGTCAAGTTGTGTCTTGAGCAGGGAGGAGTAATGGCTGCAGGAGGAGGCAGCAAGAACTTGCTTGGTTCAAGGAGATCTATTTTGTCTTTTATTACTGTAGCCATCTTTGTGTGTGTTAGCTTTAGAAAGGAGCAATATTCAATAAAGTGAGGGAATGAAAGAATGGAAACAGCAGCAAACAGCAGAACAAGCAACAAAGAGAAGATCCATTACTATTAGTAGTGGGTTGATTGTTGTCATTGTAGTACTAAGCATGGTTGGTAGAGGCACCTTTCCCCCCTCTTAGTGATGCCAGCTGATGGTGCTTCCCTCCCTCTTAATTTGGAAGCACAAAGCGCAAGGAAGCCCCCTTAGTGGAGGCAACGGAGACACAAGATGCCAGCACTACCCCCCTCCCCCTCTCAATGGAGGTGTGAGGCAAGTTGAAGAGCAGACTGGTTAGCAACAGAGGTGCAAGACAAGCTGTCCAGCGTTTGCAATGGAGACACAAGAAGGATGGATCCCCTCTTAGTGGAAGCAACAGAGGCACAAGGCGAGGCAACATGGATGGACCCCCTGTTAATGAAGGTGCCATGTGATGCTGTAAGCAATGATGGAGAGCAAACCAGTCAATGGATCCCCTCTTCTTGGAACCAATGGAGACGTGATGCAGATGGATCCCCCTCTCTAGGCGCAGTGGTGCTTCCCTCCTGAGTCACTTTAGGTGTAGAGAAGGAGCGAGGCTTGAAGAAGGCTCAAAGGGCAAAGAAGCCTTGGTCTTTGTCAGTTGAATGGAAAGAAGTGACAGAAAGGGTAAGAAGAGAGGAAATTGGGAGGTGTAGTGGATTTAAAAATGAAATTATGATGTGAAAATAACAAGGGGGTTGTATTTGTATCATGTGCACAGCACTTTTTCTTCTCTTTGCACCCTCTCTCCAGCTCAAAATTGAAAAAACACATGAAAACTGGATACACCTGAGTACATGCCTGAGCAATATTTAGCTCCTCTAATGACCCACTGAGACTGCAGAAGAACATTCTTAACAAGTATGATAAGAATATCATGATAAAGCTTTTTGAGTCTGGGCTTTGAATCTGGTGTATAAGACCAGTAGAACCCAAATGACAGTAAAATTGAATTGATATGCCAACAAATGCCCTGTTTAAGTAGCTATCACAAGTATGTCAGTCACTTTCAATATATTCAATCTACATGACTGTATAACACCATAATAGATCTGTTTAGTGCAAAAAGAAGCATTCCAACCGCCCGTATTTCTTTGAGCTGATTCCAACCAGAGAGCTGCACACTGTACCATTAGTAGTTAGGAATGGAGGTAGTATCATATCGTATAGCGTGGGCCACGCAAAAAAAGACGGTTATAACCGTACATCCGCAATTCAATATATACGTAAACGTATATCAGTCAGTATTCATCGTACGACGGACTCCCCCACGCCATTAGAAAGCTCTTTGAAATCTCTTTTCAACCATGTGCTTATCATTGTTAAGCGTC
>CAACVS010000064.1:83700-117545 GCA_900660405.1 Pseudo-nitzschia multistriata | reverse complement strand
AACGCGCTTGGTAATCTTCGAATAATTCTAATCTTATAATTCAATTTTCATACACACTTAACACCTACTACTAAGAGTACACGTAATCTCGTGCACAAACGTTCCTCAATAATAAACATGATAGCGTAACAAAAGGTTCAGGGCCATCAATTGTCAACATCATAGTAGAAATTTGAATAAAATAATCCACCAGCCAAAATGAAAGACGCGCTTGGTAGTATGCATGTCACGTTGCACATCATTCCACAGAGATCACATGTGATCACACGACGAACACATAGTCACCCCTTTATTGGATGCAATTGTGCTCTTGCCCTTTTTCCGAATGATATTATCAATTGTATGAATGGAAGAAATTATCAAGTCATTTGATCGTCTACCCATAAAGTGTACCTTTTGAGTAAATTGAAATGATTTATTGATAGTGATCTTCATATTCAACCGCATCCACCGACACGTATGGCGACTGTAGTTGATATTCTTCGTTGTACTCATCAGGGGATATCACGCCCCTCAATTGTCGCTGCCTGCCATATCTGCTTGAACCAAAATATCTGTTGTACATGTATTCCAACCCGGGGTGGTGCATGAAATCCCTGTTTCTTTTCTGTGCCTGTGCTTGTGCTTGTGCTGGTTGCTGCCGGGAACCATTCCATGACCTGTTGACGTTTCCGTTTCCGTTACCTCCCTTATCCTTTTTGCTTTTCTTCTTGCTTGACTTTCCGTAATAGAGATGAACGTGGTCGAAAGTCACACCATCGACGGTTTCTTCTTCGACTTCAATCACTGGGTAATTATAACTCTTTCCCTTTTTGCCAGCCTTTGCAGCCTTTCCACCCTTACCAGCCTTGCAGGACTTGCTATAGAATGAGCATGGAGCATTGCTTCCGAAGCGATAGACCATTGGGCCGAATCCAAGCACTTGGTCGATGGCCCGGATCTTTCCGTTGCAGGCGGTCACAGAGGCTTCGTTTCCGGCGGTTGGCGCGACAAAGTTTGGGAGCGGGCTCGACTGCCGAGGCGTCCTAACGTTCCCGGTTTGACCCAAGAGGGTGGTTCCATCTGCCGCGCATCGTGTCGAAGAGGATCTGGTCTTGCTATTGAGAGTCAGCAGAGAATCACGTCGGGCGCCGCAGGTAAGGTCGCTTGAGTCGTTCGAGACGTGGTATTGCAGCGTCTTGGTGATCTGGGGGATGCTCACGCCGGCTGTCATCCGAGCGTTAACGAAGGCCGCATTCGTCGGAGCAAATACAAAAAAATCAGAGGTACTTCTCCGGGAGAGGGTCTCGTCTAAATCGGTCCGAATCAAGAGATTGCAGAGGGTGCTGAAGGTGTCCGCCAGTGAAGGGTCGCAGGCAATTTCAGTGATTGACATCGTTGTCAGGTCGCCATTGGTGGGGGTCCCGTTAGCATCGCACACGGCTTCAATGCCGATTKGATTGCAAATCGCAACCAGGAAGAGAGCGAGGAGGAAGGCGTTCTTCATCTTTTTATTGTTTGTTGCTTGGTCAAGTTTTTCTTCAATTGTTTCGTTTCCCGTCTTGTTCGGACTTGGTACATGTATAATAGATGCTTTTGAATGCGGTACAATCCGCTGAGCATTAATTAGAGTTGATATCGTGATATCGATTGGATTAGTGCGATGACGCGTTCTATTACATCTATTTCTTGTCTTTTCGATTGTTGGGAAACAATGCCGTAGTCGGAAGATTGTGTGATGTATCGTGTAAATAGAGTTCATTCGTGCAGAAAAGGGATGGGAATCATTTCACACCCGGAATACTACGAGTAAACGAGTACTCATATATATAATGAGATCCTCAACAAAAAAATATTTTCAAGATTTGGGTATTTTTTATTTTTTCTGTACTACTACGTGTTTGTGATATGCTTCGGGGTCAGGACAAAACTTGAAGGGAGGCAAGGAATACTCGTACTTTCGTACTGCTGTATGTTACAGTATGTGGGTAGGTTACCGTACCGGTACGAACGTCCCAGGGTCACAAGCATTATTATTTGTTTTCTGTCTCTTTGGACTGGGTCCCGCTGAGACGGCGAAGAAAAATCCCACCTAGCGCGATCCACGATGTCATCGTCGACAATAATTTTTATCGAAGATTCCAACAACATTCAAAACTGATATCATCAATGGAAGATTTCAACGTAGAAATCCTTCATACGATATTGATACTCAGTACCACTTACCGTCTAATAATGGAAGACTAATGATAAAAAATGGAATTAGTAGGACTACGGTGATGATTTTTGTGAGGGGCAGTATTCGTGTCGTAATCATTACTTCAATTCGTATCATCTTCGGCATTCGTATTTTACTAAATAGAGAAGCACCCAACTCCTTCGTAACATAGTTAAACATTTCTCAAAATTGCGAGAAGGTCGCTGCTTGACAAAACATCCAACTCACGCAGTCGTACAGGTAGCATTACTACTACATCCTTGCTACAATCAAATACAAGAAAAACTTTTCTTGTAATTCCTCATCCGAGTGCCACGACATTTTCTTGATGGTATTTGTTGTCGCCGTTACTTTCGTAGACAAGTCACTTCTTTCTTGTCACCAAAAAAAACAAGTAGAAGATTCTTGAAAAGTTGTTTGAAGAATTTCGAATTTCAGCATTCGTCTACGAGTTGGTAATATTAGGTCATAGCTTATAATGTGAGACTACTACAATAGAACACAAATTTTGGTACTACTGTAGTTCTTTAATAGCATAAATCCCACTACTAACAACTGGTGCAATTGAACCTATTTACCGCACTTCTAAAATTGTGTTTGATCAACGACTTCTTTTTCCTGGCTTTAAAAAATCATCTGCTAGGTTCGCTAAAATCTTTGAAGGAGTACAAGGAATTTGGCTGCACGTCTGCTTTTTTATCATCAATCACGAACGTTAAGTAACTTTACCATTCGAACTAAAAAAATACTACCAAATGGTTGTAAATTGTATCAATTATTTGAATGGCGACACGTCTCAAAATTATCAATTATTATTTATTTTTACATTTCATTTCGATAATGTGTCATGATCCCCCAGGATCACACGTCTGATTGAAAAATACTATCGGTGAGGATAGAAACTGTAGCTCAGCGACAATTTTTTAGTTGGATGTAAGTAAGAACGTATGTAGCTTAATCTGGAATAAAATTGATCGAGTCATGATGGATGAACTCGTCGGAAAAATGGTCGACAATTTAAGACTGAACTTGGGTGGAATGCATTAAAGTTCTTTATCATCATACATTTGAGTTGCTCATTGATGCGAGGCATATAAATTTGAACTAAGTTAAAAAATTGAGCTTATTTTTGTTACCACTGAATATGCCTGATTATACCATTCTGTTTTCTTTGAATACCACTCTGTTTTCTAGTATCGTTCACTTACAGAAACTCAATTCCAGACCCAACGACTATTTTCTAAGTTCGTCGCCGATTTTTGTGCACGGGAACATACTAATTAAACAGTTAAACTACACGTCTCAATGATTCCTCAGTGTCCCAGGCCATTCTAATGGGGTTATATATTCGATCGTCTTTCTTCAATATCGTTTCTTTTTACTGTGATTCTCTGATGGTGTGTCATCGCATATTCTTAGTTCAGACCCGGCCAAAAAATATCTCGCGGTTTTCCTTCATCAAAAAATACCACTACACGATTAATCCGTCATTCAACGTCGAAGCAGAAGGTATTTTTGCAGATCGCCACATTATTTCATAACTGTACAATCACAACGAAAAGAGAGCGATATATTGGGACCGAGCGAATCAAACAGCAAACGTTGCAACTGACGAACAAAACAGAATACACTAGTTGTCCACAACAAAGAAATGCATAGACAGAACCGACACAGTTCTGCGTCAACTATTCGATCCTCCATTGACATGGCATTTTCAATCCACTCTCCAGAAGAAAAGTCATCACACAATGATCGAAACATCAGCAACAATAACAAGAGTGGCAAAGAATTCAAGGACTTCCTCAAAAACCTGCACCGACTCCTCGACGAACACAGTATCGGTAGCAGCGGCCAGCGTATCGTTTCGTGGAACTCCGACGGCCTGTCCTTTCAAATCCATGATTCACAAAAATTCGAACGGTTATTACTTCCCCTCTATTTTAGTACCGATCAAAAGTACCGCTTTGCCATCGAAAGAGGGTACGAGTCCTTTCTTGATCGGCTTCGAGACTATGGGTTTTATCGCATCACAAATGAGGGCATTTACAGGGACACTTTCAGTCACCCGTTGTTCATTCGAGGAAAAGAATGTTTGTCTCTGCGTATAGAAAGCCAACGAGAACAACAGTCTCAAATCTTACGGAGAAATAGCTGGCCAATGCCACCTCTACAGATCGCCAAAGTATTCGAATCAACAACGACGTCGGTGGGGATGGAGGAAGCAACGAACCCAAAACCCCAGTATAATCATTTTTCGAAGGAAGTGAGCCATCAAAGCCCTAAACCCAGAAAACTTGTTGTGCCCATCAAAGCTTTTGCTGCACAGTCAATCGACAAACCTCTAGCCTTTCGCCAATCGCTTCAGCGACGGAAGCGACCAACTTGGAACAACGCTTCAAAAAAATCAATTGGTAGAAGCAGCACCATCGACGACATCAATGAAAATGCTACCAGCAACATCATCGATAATGGGAACAATAGCTTTTGCGTCGAGACTAGCCTTACAAGTGATCTCTACTTTCATGGAAGCGAGGATACCGATGAAACAGTAATATCAACACCAGGTCATTCGAACGACAGCGTGAGTTTTAACACAGAGTCTCCTCTTCGATGGCAGCAACGTTCGGAACAGCGGCCGACAATAGACACCAATTCCAACAATGTAGAACCCTTGGACGTGAACTGTTGTCAAGAAGACGACCTGGGCTCAATTTTTGATGACGAAATTGCTGAGGCGTTGTTGTCGGACCTATGACGGAACACCGTGTAATCCAAAATAGAGCACCATTATGTAAAATTTTGCAAAGTACTTGTGACATCAATAAGAAACCAATATTTTGATCCATCGAGTTCAACAGCACAAAATCTAGAAGTAGAGATATCAAACTGCAGTTGCCATCATCGATATTTTTTAATTGTATATGTTATTGTTGATTGACTTCCAATTTCTTGCCATTAAACAATCTTAGATTATTGGTACATGCTGATCTGAAGTGTTGGGAAATGTGTGTACTATCCATCACATATCTCTGATATTAAGTTTGCAAAATTTTCACCCATTGCTGATTGCTGCTATTGCTACTACTTTTACTACTACTGGTAGCGTCCAGGAGAGCATTATGGACCTCTTCCACCTCATGGGAGGCAAATTTTGAGAATATGCACCTTGAGAAAAAATAAATGGCTTTGATGGGACTAAATTGAGGGTTATCTGCTTTCAGAAAGTTTTGGCTGTCTACGTTACCAGAATTTTCAAAAAAAATTGATTTGACTAATTGGAATGAAGATAATTGTCTATTTACTCCTTTCAAGGTTGGGGATATGTAAGGGGCAATTATTTCTGATGAGTCCTTTCAAACTGCTGCTTCCTTTGTAAAGACTTGTTCTTTTCATTGAAACCCATCCTGTACTAAATCTGCAATCATTCAACTATCCTAACAAAAATTTTGGTTGTCTCCACTACTATTAATCTCTTAATTAATTCTTTCTATTGTTACTGTGCATTGTAGGTACTGTGTATTGCAATATCATCTCTGCTGTCTTTAGAACCCCTAGTATATTCTACTGCCATGATGTTGGGAACTACTATAAGAATGGAAGAAATCAAAGTTGAAATGCTATAAATCTCAATTAACCACTCACATTGCAGTTAAACATGTTGCAGCAGGATTGGCAAGACATATCTCACAAAATTCAGAATGCTATTCTACTGTCTATTACTAATCTCAGAACCTCAATCATAGCCAAATGAAGTGATATCAATTTTCCTACTTGAATTACTACTAGTAGTAGAGAGCAATGTCATATTCATCAGTTCATCATTCTTCAACTGATTTCAGTCTAACAAAGGTTGTGAATGGGTGGGATTAAGTCTCCTTACTGAATCTAAATAACAGACAAGAAACGCCTTTAGTAGTAGCAAATGACCTTCCATGTATACTTATGTGTTCATCCTACTACCAATGGAAAGAAATTTAATTGTGTCTCATATGATGACAATGAAGAACAAGTAGAATGAAATAATTTGAGAAAATGATGTTTTGATGGGAAGCAACCTTGCCAACTTGGATGTAAAAAAGGTGCTGAATAACTCATGTTGACACATATTCTCACACCAGCTCTCTCCAAACTAAGGCCATCATGACAATAGTAGAGGAATATTGTACATATCAATGTTGAAGGTGCAGGCTATACCCACCTCACTGCTGCTCCAGAAATTGCATCATTTGGCTCTCTGCTACCATGATTGAGAATAAATTTGAACTTAGTACTAGCAGTATACTATATTACACATTATGAGAATCCATTTATTTTGTAGTAGTATAGAACGACAGTAGTCCAGAATACCAAAAAGATCTTTGAGAATAATATTCCTTGATTGAGAATTTATGGTTGCTGGAAAATAGTAGATTATAGATGTCTGGCAAAAAGAATTAGTGATGGTAGTAGTAAAATAAGTTGGCAAATGAATCTTTCTTTGGGGGTCCAATGCAATAACAAAAAAATAATTATTTGGTGTATTCTGTGGTGCAGTTGGCATAACTGGTGCGTAGTACTAGTAGGAACAAGTTGTGTTGGCTACAGGGCAATGGACTCCCCCAAAAACCCAAAAAGAACCTTGTCATTTGTTGTGTAGAATCCATGTAGGCCTCAGTACCCCAAAAATAGCAATTAAATTAGTACCTTGACAAAAAAACAGTTCTTTTCACCTTTGCACACACTTAGTTTGTCAGCAAGCCAATTTTGTCATCACTCATCATACTAATACAGTACTTGCAAAATGCAACTAAATTTCATTCTCATCATTGCCTCAAACCACTGCAAAAACAACACTGAATATGCCCTACTGAATATGCCCTACCCCCTAAATAGCTCACTGTTTGCAGAACCTCTGTTTTTTGCAACAGTAAACTATATAATGTGTATGTGGGTCCTTCATAGCACTGGTCAGAATCATTAACCTTTTAGTTTCATTCTAGCCATAGGTTCCTTATTAAAGTATATAGTACACAGTGCAATAATATTACTAAAAGCAGCAACAAGCAGTGTAACATTATTCAGAGCACCAGCTCTAAAAGCAGTAACAAACAGCATCAGTACTAGCAAGAAATAGCAGCAAAAGTGGATAATGTTGAGGATGTGGACCAGTGGTAAACCCAGGACGAAGGGTACTAAGCAGCAACAACCGCCTTACCCCCCAAAAAATGTTTAGAATAAGAGGAGGAGTCTCAGCAGCAAGCATCAGCAACTGGAAGATCTGGATCCAGCACCTGGCTGAGGACACAGTAGCGTTACTAGTAAAGCTTTTTTTACTGAAAAAACAAACTAAAACAGTATATGCCCAAGCAATATTTGGGTTCTCTAGTCACCCACTATAACTGCAGAAGAACATTCTGAATAGGTCTGATAAGAATATCATGATTAAGCTCTTATTCTTTGTTTTATACATCTGTTGTCCGTGTCTTTAAATGACTGGTGGGACCCTTTCACCCGGTAAAACAAAAATAATATGCTAAAATGGGACCTCTTTGAATAGTAGCTGTACCTCTTTTTCAATGCTTCAACACTTAATATGATGAAGACAACATATAATTAAAAAACACTTGTTGGTCGATTAATTTGAGACTTCTGGATCCCCTTCTTCTTATTGTAATGAAGTTGTTCCAGTATATTTGTGGAGGGGAAGTGTCCCCAATAGCTCTGTCTGGAGGGTGAGACAAACCTCATGCTGGTGTTTTTATTTTCTGACTAATAACTCATAACCTATCTTGGATTCGATTCACACATTAAGAAGGTATTTCGAGTACGAGTAGTTTTCACCATAAATTTTCTGTGTACAAGGGATTTTGATTCCCCTCGTTTCTCCAGTGATGGATTGTTTAAAACAAAACGATATCACTTCGGAATTACTGAAGAAAACTCCTGCGATCAGTTGTGTTGTCCCTAAAACCACCATACAAAATAACCTTTGACGAATAGAAGCACGGTTGTAACATCACGATGAGCAAAAAGCACAAGAAAAAGGCTCGTGCCATTGGACCCAAAGCTCACACGAGAAAAGAGGCAAAACAACGCAAACGCACCCGAGAGGCGATCAAGGCGAATCGAATCATAAGCAAACAAAAAGCAGGGGCTTCGGCACACGTCAAAAACTCTGCTGCAGGCAGCGAAGGAGACCCCAAAAGCAAAATGATCAATAGTAATTCTGGTGAAATGCAAACAAAGAAGAAAACAAAAAAAACAAAAGCGACGGATCCATAATAAGGAAAAGATCCAAAACCAACAGCTTTTAAGACGGATAACCAGAAAGGTGTCACCGAATGCCGCTGACAATTCACTCGGTTGTCTTTTGGTGCTCCGAATACATGCTATGTCACTCCTGATGTCAAAGAAAATAAACCAGGGGCGAACAAGGATGTTCGTCGCGTTTTGTTGGATTTCCATGCTTTCGGCGAAATATCTGTACAACGGGACAAGATGAGATGTAGTGTTTCTCCTGTGGAGGAGAAGGTACTTCGATCCATGGATTTCGGCACATGGATGTCAATGAATTCCGAAATAATGCGATGTGCATTGCTATGCTGGGATGACTGGATCCCGCACATGATTTTATGAATGGACCCTTTTGTTTGATGAACAACATTTAGAATGATTCAATGGGGGACGAATAGATATATGATATTTTTCATTGATAAAGGAAGAATATCTCGGAGAGAAATATATAATACAATTCAATGGAGTTTATATTGTCACCCCTGTCCAAATATATCGCCATTACCTAAGATCCTGGCAACTAGACCAAAAACGAGACTCCTCGTCATCGCCTTGTTGATCTTCGTCGTCGCCATCAAAAATGAAATCAGAGTATCGACTGTTCACTGGAGCGGTCCCATCAAATATATTGAAAGTGAATTGTTTATGTTCTGCTTGTCTTCGCTGTTCGCGGTTGCTAGAAGACGATGATGCTCTTGGCAATGGCTTATCGTTACTGCCCTTGACCTCTTCTGTTCTCTGCAGGCTGTTGTCCGATTCATTGCAATCTCCTTCTTCGATTACACTGTCAAGTTGCATCGAAGAGAAGCCGTGGCTCTCAGACGCCGTCACTGATCTAGCATTACCCGCGTTGTTCTGATCATCGATGTTACCTCCTTGCAATTTGGCATTATCCCGTATCCCGAAGCCTACTTCGACTTTCGTACCGTCGAGAACGACACCAGTAGTCGAAAAGTATCGGTATGCCAAGGCGTACCAAATGCCGCTCCCAGCGGTGATGGAGCTGGCAAGCAAGGATAGGAAAAAGCTTTTGTGATTTAAAAAGGCCCCCACCATGTGCTGGAGGATACCTGGAAGATAGTTGAAGTAAATGACACCAACATAAATGAAGGATTGTTTGGCCACTAGTTTCGGAGTGAGTCCATGATATGGTAGGGCAGAAATTCCGCGTCTTTTACGGTTGTGTTCACTACGAGCACTTAAAAGCGAGCGAATGCTTTTCATTGAGATGGCTTTCTCGGTATTGTTGCTAGCGTCGTTTTTGCTGGAATCACTTGGTTCTTGTTGTTCCATCTGATTTTTTGGTACTTGCTCTTGTCGCTCGTCATCGCGTTGTCGATTTTGATCCTGCTGGTGTTGCTGCCGTTGTTGTTGTCGATAGAGAAACAAGACCAAGGCCAACATCGCAATGGTCGGTACCACCAAGAACGTAACGGCCGGGATCCCAACGAAAATAGACATCACCTGCGAAATGTTTTGTGGGCCTCTCGTGCACTCGATGTCGGTCTCGTCCCCGCACCCAAATGGAATCGAGGCAATCCAGCAGATATGGAATCCGGAATGGTTGAAGCCCTGGATGCTAAGAATATAGATTGCTGAGCCCCATGCATAGCCGTTCGCAAGAATGTGGATGTATTTTTCGATCCACTGGTATTTTTTCGCGTCAAAGTTCGCATATGCTACGACCGCCCAGGCGTAGACCGACAGCCCGATAAAATAAGTAGGAGCAGCCATGCCCCCAATGTGGATAATGAAACCTTGGGCGGTGCAGGTGGCCGTTGTTCCTTTTGCACCCCAGACGCCTGGGGTTCCCTCCGGAACGGCGCTGACTCCATAAACAAACATTGGCCTGGTCAAAATTAGATACACCGATATCCCTGTATTTAGGTGTTTTGGTTGGAAAATGGAATGAGACACGAATGTAAATTTGGTGAGATTCGGTTTTGTTCGAGATAGGTTGAGGTATCAAACAGATAGACAGCAGGTCAAAATGCTTGGTGTCCGCATTGACATCGATTCAGTTTGATTTCGTTGAAAACGTTTACAACGACATGGCCACTTACCCATCATGAGGCGATGGTACACGTGTTCTTTCCGCCTCCACGCCCAATAGAAAATGTAGAAACCCGCCAGGATGGATAAGAAACCAAAAACCCGTCCCATGTAAACCAGAAAAATATCTTGATTCTTGGTGAAACCGTCCGTGGTGGCTACTGGTATGATGTCCTCCGACGGTGACATTGTTTCGTTGTTGCTTGCGTCGAGTAGGAATCTATAGTCACTTCCTGTTAGCAGAGCATCACCATCGTGCTCGAATGACAGTGCGTCTCCCAAAAAGTCGTAGCTGGAATCGTAAACCGCCATGGTTGAAGAAGTTCTCTTTCTTTAATTCACCGATGTAGCCCCGACTCTGGATCGGATCGAATCTGAACTCGTTCGGCAATGGCAGCAATCAACAACGACAATGAACAGATCAACGCAACTCGTTTGTTGACCGTTAACGAGATGCAATTTTCCTGTGTATATTTCTTCCAGGTCTGTTTCTTCCTTTTCGTTGTAGGCACGGCAATCGCTGTCGGCGAAATAAAGCGAGCGGAATAGGAACGGTACGGTGCGGATCGGATCTAATGCTTTCTCTTTTCGGCAGGTTGTGTGTGTGCTCCAATGCTCCGCGCCAAGTTCTTTGTTGTGTTACTTTCCGGGTTTTGCCAAGCCAGCTAGATAACGTGCACAATCAGCTGTGATTTTTTCGTCGTGTAATGTAAGTCCTTCTTTCTCTGATGCTTGATTTGGGTGATTTCTTCTTTCCTTCATCCACATACTCGAACGGTCGGCTAGGAAAAGTTTGTATCCACTAACCTGAGTTGAAACTAGATTGAAAATTCCGCAAGTTTCATTCCAAGGGGAAGTAGATGAATTTCTTATCCATACGGTTCTCGTACCGGTACTTTTTACCTTCTCCTCGAATCGATTCGGCGAGGGAGGAACTAACATTAGAGTCCTCGTAGTTTTGCAGAGCGAGCGTTGGTCCATGCAATCGGGTTCATTGTAGAAACGAAGTCGGTACCGGCAGAAATAAATCATAAATAACAATCAGCATCACAGTTAGATACGAATCCTGCATACAATAATGAAACTCGAATAATTACGAAGTTGAGTGATGCTTCGGAATTAGATCTATTGCCATATGTGGGGGGTACCTACCATACTATTGTGATTGGTGGGATCATTTTACTAAATACAGCAATCTCCTTTGCCTTCATCTTACCACGATGCATAATAAATATTACAATAGAACAAGAATGAGGAAAATCGAATCGAAACTCAATAAGTAATGGGTTTTGTTTGAAATGATTGAAAACAAAAGAATAGGATGGAATTCATTTAGTGTTCGATAACAATTGTGGGGGAGAAGGATTCGAAGGTGTTCGAACAAATAGTGCAAACGCGTCATGATAAAATATTTAGGGAAACCTGTAGCAGTCCCGTATGGGCATCTCATCTCTTTTGATAAAAATCGGTCGCAATGTAAACCGAAAAATCGGATTCATTGCATACGTAGTGGTACAAGTAATGGTGTTCAGTCCGAAGCAAAAATTTCTTTTCAAAAAAGGATACAACACCGTACATATGTTATGGTATTACTGTACGGTACAGTACAGTACTGTACCAACTTGCAGTCATTCACATACGGTATGTACATATCATACATACCATATTCAATACCATACCGCACGTCAGCACTACGGACTGTACGGTATTTGACATGCTGCAGTTCAAAATACTTCGTATGAAGTCCAGTTTTTCAATCCAGTTTTCAAATTGTTTTGATTTCGTTGTCTACCATACGGTAGTAGTTTGGTACCTGTACTGGAACCGTGCGGCTAATTATGTCTCCGCATGGCTCGATTCTTTTCGACTGAACACACTATCACCAGTACATCTTCGTCAACTCCCGACGACGACGACGACAACAACGGCAACGGCAACGGCAACGGCAACAACACAAAGGAATCCGCACCCACAACTCCCGAAGAAACCATGCATGCTGCCCACCGGAGGCACTCCGCAACCGCTGCTGCCGCGGCTCCGGGTGGTGGAAAGAAAGCACCCGCCGAGATCGGTGGTTCACCGCCCAGCCACCGCCGGCGCCGGACCGGAGCCTCCCGCAACGACCACCACGCCGACGGAAACCCCCGCCACCAATCCCCCGTGGAATCCTCCCCGAACAGCAAAACCAAACTCCCCCGGGGCTTCTGGTCCAGCCTAAAGCGGGCGGTAGGAAGCGGGGACAAGGGCCACCCGGCCGGTGCCAACGGCAGCACCGGCAGCGGCGGGGACACCCTCCTGCCCACGACGTACAGCGGGACCCACGGCTTGCACGGGGGGCGGGCCACGCAACACCGGATGCCGGTGATTCCCCTCTGTGGGAGCGGCAACGGGAACTCCTTCCTGATGGGGGGCGTCGACAAGCGCCGCTTCCGGCGACGGAGGTCCCTGGTCTATCGGGTCTTCTGGTCCAGCCCCCCCAGGAGGCTCTGCGTGGCCTTTTTCCTCCTGTACACCGCGGTCTACCACGTGCTCGTCCCCCTCGGGAACCTGTGCCTCTCCGGTCCGCCTCTGGCCGTGTGGTGGCACCTGCCCACGGCCGGTCCCAACGGGGAGGCGATCCTAGAACGCCTCGCTCCCCCGGGCGGGGGGCACCGGTGGTCCCTGCCGTTGGCGCGGCGGGGCCAGGGCCGTCTGGTGGAGGAGCGGGCCAGGCTGCGGGACGGCGGCAGCGGGTTCGGCCTCGAGCCCCGCGGGGCCCTCCTGGAAGCCATTGCCCCCGAGTGGCACCACCGGTGGAGAAAGGCCGTGGGGGACGGCGACGGCGGCCGAACGAGCTCGAACGACAACAACGACGACGGAGCGGACGGAGACGATGCCATGGAGGAGGCTCCGGTCGGGGACCACGGCGAGACGGATCGCGCCAAAGAAACAGAAACAGAAGCCAAAAACGAAAACGAGAACGAGGCCAAGAAAGACAACAGCGCTAACGAAGCTACTGCTCCACCGTTGAAGAAAATACGATACCACAAGGCCGTCGACAGCCCCAGGAGCACCAATGGAACCACCCGGAGACTTCTCGAGGTTGTGGGCGGTACCGCGGCGGAGCGAGACAGCGGAAAGCCTTCCGATTCGCCCTCCCTCCCGCTTCGGACCATCCACAACCAGCACGAGCTGGCCGGCCCGTACTCGTCGTGCGGGACCCACCAAGCCCGGCAAGCCACCACGCTGGTGGTCCAGACGAGCATCGACCGCATGTGGATCCTAAAGGAAACCTGTGCCCGCTGGTCCACCGACCCCATCGTCGCGGTGGTCTTTGTCCCCCACGCGTCGGCATACGGGGGGGGCAGCGGGAACGGCGAGTACGCGATGCTCACCGATCTGCTGGACCGGACCGAGAAGCAGCTCGCGCCCGCCGAAACGGACGAGTCCCCCTGCCCGCACCTCACGATCGTCCGGTACCTGGCGGACGCCGCCGAGAGCCGGAACGGCCGGTACCCGGTCAACCGGATGCGAAACGTCGGACTGGACCTGGTATCCACCAGCCACGTCATGGTCATCGACGTCGATTTCCTCCCGTCGAACGGCCTGGACCGGTTCCTGGGGGACTGGCTGGCCACTGGTCGGGGCGGAGAGAACCACCGCAGGCCCCCCGCCGTGGTGGTCCCGGCCTTTGAGCGCAGGGCGCCGAGCGGCTGCGAGGGCCGGGCCACCATCGCGGAGACCGCCTCCTGCCTGTCCAAGTTCCTGAGGGAGGACGGGGGCTTTCTGCCGAGGACCTTCGGCGAGCTCTCGGACTGCTACTCGGAGGAGGACTGCGTCGTCTTCCAGAGCGAGTTCAACTGGGACGGCCACTCGACGACGCGGTCGAGCGAATGGCTCCAGAGGAAGTGGTACGAACCGGACGGGGGCGATGAAACCGACGACAACAACAACGATGCCGACGCGGATGCGGATGGACACCGACGAGCCTTTCGCAAGATCCCCTGCTTTCACACGGCCCGGTACGAGCCCTACGTGGTGCTGGAATGGTGCCCCCTTGCGGGCGGCAACGCCGCGAACGATGCCTCCCGGCCGCTGGCCCCGTACTACGACGAGCGCTTCTACGGGTACGGAAAGAACAAGATCGAGCTGGTGAGCCACCTGCGGCGGTCGGGCTACGAATTCTCGGTCCTCCCCGAGGGCTTTATTGTCCACAACCCGCACCCCGAGTCCGCGACGAAGGAAACCTGGAAGCGAAACGGAAGCGGCGCCGAACCGAAGGACGGCCCCGGAACCACCGAGAAGCTGCACTCGGCCATGGACGCCCTCTACCGCGATTTCATGAAGGAGCTGGATGCCATGTACCGGGCGGACCGGGGGGACGCTCTGAAGCTCTGCCAGAAGGGGCACCGGTGAGCGGAGAGACACGCATTGAAATAAAACGCAACGCAATACAATACAATACATTACAACGCACCGTAGGCAGCGCGGCGATTTTGTTCGTGCTCCGGCGATGGATTCCTTCCTTCTCTTGCGGGAACAACGAATACTGTGCCTTGAAACGAGGATCATGCTCCCAATGTTCTGCTGGTTCGAACCCTGCGTGCCGTACATCCTTCGGCAACTATGCCGCAAACGAAGGAGACGGTGCATCTCGCATCCACATGTGTGTGGCGCATACATAGTGAGATTGTGATATTTTGAATACGGACGAGGGCATGGGTACGCTATCCCATGCCCCACCGTACGACTCATACGATCCCACAACATGGCGTTTGGAGTCCGCAACGCAACGCTATTTGAGAAACGTTGCGCTGCAACTAACTGTCCACAACGCCTTTTTTCGTCCTTGGGTTTGGCCCATGGGATATAGCATACCCACATATAGTATTCAGTAACTATGTGGATACGCTATTTCCCATGGGCCACTGTAGGACTCGTACGATCATGGTTTGATTTTTTCACCTGCGTTAGCACACGGAATGCGCCTAACATTGGTACGTACGAAGTATTTTACAATACTTCACAATACAAACATTACGGTGGCTGACTGCTATGCCCTCCTGCGCCTGATACCTAAGGGCTTTAATAAATTCAGCATGGCACCACGTCAATCATTAAAACTTTTACTAGTAGTACTATTTTACTGCAGTAATTTTTATGTTAATTCGGTTGCCAAGCATATTTTATGTTCGAAAAAATCGCATTTCTGAAAATATCAGTGCTTTCTTTTAGTTCTCTCTCAACTTTCGGAGGGATGGCATTCTCTACCGGTACGCACCCCAAAACTCGGTATTGATGTTAAGCTCACTCGCATACGGTAGGCCCGAGGAACGCGAAACTTACTCCTTAAAACTTGTGCAAGTACTAGTACCTGGTACTACAACAAGCTAGGTGCACAACAGGCTGTTGGTATCGAGCGCATCGCAATACAAATAACCATCGATTATTGGTTGTGCCCCTGGCTGGTCCCGGATTGAACTGTGTGGAGGTCGTCTCGGCTCCTTCTATACCGTACGTAAATATATCTTGCAAGTGCGCTGTTCTTTTCCGCATTGTTTGGCACGGTAACAGTAACTCTGCTGCCTTGACGTAGGATAACCAACCATCCAACAATCAAATTCAAGTCAGGCCATACCGTACCGTTCCATGCAATCAACCCGACCTCTGCACCGCGAAGGGAAACAAAAGAAAAAGAAACCAGCCAAAAATATCAGACAAAATGGTCATGCCCACAGACATCGACGTAATCTTTTACCTCCCTGAGAACGATCCATTCGCGGCGAATCCAGAGCAGCACAACAACGACAATGACGACCGCGACAACAACGATAGTCAAGAAAAGAAGCCGCTTTCCACTGGCAACCGGATCTTCCAGGAATGTCTAGAACAACACCTTGACGCTTATAATCATACGTCGGGGCTGAGCCAAGACGAGTTGGTGGAATGGCAGAAAGAGATTCGAAAACAAGTGCTGGAAACCTTCCACCAGCGGATCCACGACGCCACCGCTAACGGTCCATTGCAATTCCCCGGCCAGGCGCCATTGCCGACCGGAACCCAACAGCCGCAAACCTTGGAAGCCACACTACCCAAGGCCCAGTTTTACGTACACATCAAGCAGGGGGACACCTCGTGCTTCGCCAAGGTCTGCTTCAAGAACCGAATCGACGAAAAGATCGTAAGTGCGCACTTTATTTTGTTGCTGGGAATCGACTGGGAGCACCGAGCGTAACGTGTGTGGCGGGACATGGTCTGGTGATGGAGCGAAAGAAATGGAACGCGATTCTCGCACGGAGGCAGCCCGAAAAATGATGCGATGCTGTGCAAAGCACTCCATCGAAAGCAGAATTTCAACTGCGAAGAATTGCGAGTGCCAATAGCAATTCAAAAATCGATATTACATGGCCAACAAAATCATGTAAATGGGCAATGAACGAAACAAAAGAAAACGAAAAGAATCAAAGCACAGAAGCTTTGATCTTTTGATACCAGTTTCGAATACCTTTTATCGTCTAACCACCACATTTCCTTGTCGCAATCTTCGTTTTGCCACGATTCTATCCTTTCCCCTCAATATATCATAACGAAACGTGCCATCCAAATGAAACAAAACTCAAACACATCAAATCAAATCAAATCCATCTAGAAAGAGTCGTTTGAGCGGCTCAGCCGAAAGCAGAAACGCGATCCACTCCTGCAAAGATCGACAGAACGACTAGCCGCGGCCGCTAGTGCCGAAGAGGCACCGGCCAGTGTGGGTGGCAGCTCGGACAAAGGAAACAACCACGGTGCGAGTCAGGGTGCCACGAATGGATCCGATTCGGAAAACGCCGAGGAGGCTTCGGTCATAAAAAACACCACGAATGGGAACAGCTGCGAAAACAATGGCGTCAACGGGAGCGACTCGGAAGCTAGTAGCACCCAGAGTGCTACTGCCAGGACACGGGGACTGTCGCATCTTCCTGTGCCTGATATCGAGACTGAGCATCCAAGTGTTGTTCGGATCCAGGGAGACAAGGGCGACGAGACAAAACACACAAAAGCCAAGGATATCAGAAATACCGGTAGCAGCGGTTCTCACACCGGCGAATCTGCCCTCGAACCGATGCCCGAGATTACAAAGTCACCCTATGAGGGGAATCAATCCGCCGAGATCGACGAGGAACAACTGGACGAACTGAAAAAATTGATGGAGCCGTGGGGCCCCGATAGATGCCGGAATCCTATCCTCGACAAATACTATGGGGAACCCCTCGCTAGCACAATTTTTCGGACCCGGCTCGAAATTCCAAAGACGGGACTGCTGTACCACGCCAGTTGGATACGGGGGAAGATCGGGGATTCCAACCTGGGATGGATCCCAAAACCGCAGATGTTGCTGTGTCTGATGGAAGAAAAGTTCGGATCGGCGACGGATTCCACAGCTTCCTCTCTGGGGGGAAACAACACCGTACAGGCGGTGGCCAAAAAACTGGAATGCTCCCAGCTTGTCATCAGGGCCATGAAGGAATGGAACCTAAAGTTCGAGTTTCCCGAGCTCTACTCCAATAATGCAGAGAAGGAATTTGTTTTCCGAACGGATACCCTCGAGACCAAGACGAGGTGTTACAAGTGCGAGATTTTTGTGGCAAGGGTCTACGCTGCCGTGGTCGTGCTCAACCAGGAAGCCTTTCAGGCGGTCAAGCCGTCGCTAATGACCAAGGTCAGGGCATGCCTGGCCATCATGAACGAGCACGTCCAGGCCAACACGACGGAATTGGTCCGGATCGTTGCGAAAAAGCAAAAGTTTCGGGACGGAATCGCTGCGGCCGGTGCTGCTGCTGCTGCCGCCGCCGCTGCGACCACCCACGCGAGCCACCGGAGAAGAAAGCGCCGCCTCGCCGAAAGCACAAAGACCGCTGGCCCGGCGGCCGGGGCTCCACGCAAGAGAGCTGCCGTGGAAGAATCCGCCCTCGACGACCGGCCGCGAGAGAGGACACCGAAACGCCGGAGGACCTACACGATCGAGGGAACCTGCGAGGAGCGCGAGGAGATCCTCACGGCTTCCTATGCGATCATCCAGAAGGAGGTCGAAAAACTCCTAATGATGATGGAGCTCTTTCGCCAGCAGCTCCGGGACCGCCCGGAGGTCCTAAGTCGCGAGATCCAGGAAGGCCTCGAGCGGGAGAACTGCTAGCACCAATCTTCCGCGCAAAATCGGCAAGCGAGAATCGTTGATTTGCGACGAGAGCCACCGATAGGAGGAGCTCTGCAAACTCTTTGATAACGATACTATTGATCTAGTTCGAAAGCCTTTCGTTGATGCAATGCAAATAGAATGCTTGTGCTATTTATGTACTGAAATAGAGTTGCTTGCCTGTTGCAATCGATCGATCGATTCAGCTAGTTTGTGTAATGTGTTTGATGCTGCGAGTCAAAACGAAAAGGAAGCCCAAAACCCGATAGCTAGTAGAGGGATAGATCCATCGTTTGGTGGTGGATCCCGATCGTCCCGTGTGTTTTTGGAGCGTCGTGCCGCGTGGGTCCACCGGCACCGTGTCACGCCTCGGTCTCGGTTGGGGTCGAGGGCACGAGGACCCCCCGCATCTGCCACGAGGCCATGTCCCCGGTGTGGGGAAAGGTGCTGTTGGCCCGCTTGATGCTCAGGAGGGTCGTGTCCATCGACAGGAACCGCGGCGCCGGCAGCAGTGGGGGTCCGTCCCGGGAGGTCTCGCGGCCGTGCTTGCGCAGGGGGGAGGTCGTGGTGGAGGTGGTGGTGCTGCTGCGGCTCTGGTCGTGGCTCCACAGGCACGGGGGGATCGCCAGGAATCCCTCCTCGTCGTAGGCACCGTCATTTCCGCCGCTTCCCCCTCTCCCGGCGATGGGTTCCACGGAGCACAGCAGCTCGCCGGTGTCGGCGTTGTAGAGCTCCATCGAGAGGCACATGGGGGCGTGGCAGTGGGGGGCGGCATAGATCAGCTCGATCCCGGAAAGGCCCTCCCCCCCGGCAAAGTCCCGGACCCTCCACCGGGAGGTGATGGTGTGGACGCACTCCGAGGGGGGAGGCCCTTGGCCAAGCTTGCCCTCCCGGCAGCCCGGGACGTCGTACTCGTCCCCCCCGGCCTCGGTCTGCCAGTAAAACCGGGCCAGCTCGCGGTGGGAGGGGGGAGCGGCCCGAAGAATGGCCTCCTCCGCGGCCCTCCCGGAGGAGGCGGCCGGAGGGTCTTCCCGCCGCGGCCCGGAGAGGTAGTCCTGGTAGTAGAAGCGAAACTTGAGGCGGTACTCCAGGACCCTGTCCCCCCAGGGGATTTCCTGGCTCGCATCGAGGAGGTGCTTGCCGTGGACGCAGCAGCGGAGGCCCCCCCGGTAGGTCCGGACCTCGCAGGTGGGGTTCTTTTGCCGGACCAGGTCCCCGTAGGGTTCCCCCAGGCAGTGCTTGCCAAAGGGTTTGCCGCCGATGCTCCCCTTGATGCCGTCCCGGACGACCTCCAAGCGGAGGCCGACCCTGGCAAAGACGAGGGGACCGGGCGACTGGTGCCCGCAGTGCCTCCCGAAGGTCCCGCCGCTGCCCGGACACCCGGTGGCCAGCACGATCTTGACGGGGTCCGGGGGGGGAGCCCCCGCCCCTGGGTCCGCCGCAAAGGAAAAGTAGTCGGGTGTGGGGCCGCGAAAGGGCCGGCTCAGGCGGACCACCCGGCGCTTCCGCTTCCTCTTGCGGTGCGTGCTATTTTTGTTCGGGGACGGTGTTTCCCCGCCGTGCCGGGGCTGGTGTTCTTCGTCGTCGCCGTCGCCGCCGCCGAAGTCCTCGATGCGGTTGGAGCGGACGATGAGCAGCTCCTTCTCGCCGGGGCCCGCCCCGAGAATCCTTCCCGGGCCGTGGTAGTCCAGCCTCCGCTCCACCACCCGGCTGGGACCCTCCGGGGTGGCCGGGAGGACGACAATGGCGTAGGGGCCGCCCCCGGTGCACTCGTCGGCCTCCATCCGGACGCACATGCTGTCGGCGCCAAAGGCGACGGCAAACCACCGGTCGCCGGTTTCCTCCTCCTCGTCGCCTTCGTACCAAACGGGACCCTCCAGGGCAATCTCCGCCGTGCCCGATTCCGCGTGGAGCACCACGGTGGCGTTGAAGAGGCTCCCCAGGGGGGTCGTTCCCACCACCGCACCGGAGGGTTCTCCTCCGGCAGCGCTCTGTTCCCGCTGGAAAGAGGTTGTGGATCCGGTGGGACTCCCGGTGGGTTCCTCCCAGGCCGCGTCGAGGCTCCCGTCGGCCCGGAGCAGGGCCGTGCACCGGCCGCGTTCCTTGCCGGGCCGGGGGATCTCCCGGGTGGTGGCGTTGGTGCTGGGGAGGAGCGACAGGGCCGCGGAAAAACACTCGGTCGCGTTGCCCGGTGGCTCGGGGCTTTCCCCTTCGTTGTCGTCGTCGTCGTCGTGCAGGTCCCTCAGCGCGTAGGACATGCCCCAGGACCTTTCCAGCCGGTCGCTGCAGGGGCACTCCAGGAGCGGGTTGTACCCGGCCGCTGCCAGGTCGCGGATCCCGGAGCTCTTGGGCAGGAAGGCGTCGACCGGACCGTTGGGTGGGACGAACCGGCCGCTCGGCATGGTGTCCCGGAACCAGGTGTCGATCTGCATCGGCGTCACCGAAAAGGACACCGGATTGCGGATCAGCTGGGCGTACCCCCTCGGGTAGACGTGGCAGGACTTGCGCATCTCCCCCCCGTTGCCCTCGGAGAAAAAGAGCCAGGACCGGCCGTCCCGGAGGGCATCGGCATCAACACCGGGTGCCAGGGCTTGCTCCGGGATCCACACCGGGCCGCCGGTGGCGTGGCCCAGGCCCAGGCGCTCGGCGGCCCCGATCGCCCCGTGGCCGTCGAGCTCGACCATCCGGGGGGCGTCGTTTGCCTCGCGGAATGTCGCGTTGCCGGAGGGTTCTTTGGCGTCGCCTCCTCTGCTTCCCAGGAGAAAGGCCATGTAGTGGTGGTTGTACGCCCAGGTAATCGGCACCGGCACCTCCCTTCCCGTGGAGGGATCGATCCGGACCTGGTCCACCTCGTATCCCACCACGGCCATGGTGTCGGTAGCAGGTTCGTCTCTTGCCTCTGGCATTGCGCCTGAACTTCTCTCTGCCTTTGTGCCGGCCCCTTTCCCTCCGTACCGGTCGACGACGGGCCGCGGGAGGGGGATCGTCCCGTGGCTCGTCCAGTGGACCTGGGAATACACCGACCGGATGGGCCTCGAGTAGACGTCAAAGAAGCGGACGGGGTTCGCTGGCTCTTGTTTTTGTTGTTGTTGATGTTGTGCGTTCCCCTTCCCTTGCCCATTGCCCCCCCCTCCTCCGAGGACCCACCGCGGATCGAAGGAGAAGAACCCCCCCCCGGCGTTGGCGGCGCCGTACGGGGGCCCCCCGGGGTTCATCCACTCGTCCCCCGTGGGCGTCTCGGAGGAGGGGTCCCCCGCCCGTTCCGCGGGGATGCCTTCCGCCAGCGAAACCGAAAGGGCCGGCAGGGCTGCCGCCACCGCCAGCAGCCGCAGTTGGATCCGACGACGCCGCCGAAACCCTTCCGGTGCCCTTCCCCCGGCCCGCGGTCGTTCCGATCGGGACGCCGGGACAAGCGTTGCGGAAGCACAGGGGGGAAAAGGGGGAGGACCGTCCATGGCTGGTCTCGGGATGGTTGCGGGATTCCGATCTGGTTTTTCCTGGTCTAGAATGGTTGCAAATTCGTTTCGTGGATTCAATGGCCGCTATAGTTTAGAGTCAGGTTTGATCCTTTCGTCGTCCATGCATCGAACAACCCAAAAAGCAAGCCGCTGTGGTCGTCGTGGTAAGTGGCAGCGATAGGTAGCGAATGGGTGTGGTTTGGTGTCGTGTAAAATGAAAGCGACGATCGTTTTGTTTCGACGGAACAAAAGAGAGTCGAGCGGTACGTACGAGTAGCGTACAATCTCCTACTTCTTCAGCTCGCATTCAAATCTACGTGATGCAAAATTCTGCTGTCACGATGTGAGGCGGTGTCAAGAACTATCAACAGTCAACAACCCACAAGAGCTAGAGGGATTTTCGAATTTCGGCATCGCATCTCGAGGGAAGAAGGTGTAACTCGGGGCTTCTCGCTTCTCGTACATTTAGAGCGTCGATACCATAGATATAAAATGTACGGTACGAGTACGCGTACATACAGAACCACCACATGCATAATGTTCGACTCGATTGATTCAAAAAATGACGAATCGCGCCACAAAACGCTGACCGCGCCAATAGTGGAGGGTATCACAGTCACAGAACATCGGACCCTGTAAGGTAGGCTTTGGTTGGCACATATCGTACTACCGTGGAGCACGAGTACGAGTACGAGTTTTGTACGAAATCCAACCCGCGAGGCACATCCTGTCACATCCCTTCCAACACAGAAAAAGGAAAACCAAAGGAGCTGCACGGCGCAACACACACAACCTCTGACCTTCCAGAACAGAAGACACCACGAAACCACGACACCCCCAGAGCACGAGACCCCATGGCGAAGACCAACGAGGAAACGGAAACGGAACCGGAACCGGCCCCTGCCGGCAACGAAAAGGCCGGCGGCGAAGCTCCCGAAGCGGCAGCCGCCACCGCGGGCGAAGAAAGCAGCGGACCGGATGCGGAGAATTCCGGTGATCCACAACCGGAGCGAGGCGAATCCCCGGGGGTTGCCTCGGAGATTCCGCAAGGGACACCGAAACGAGATGCAGAAGAGAACGAGCCTCCGGCAAAGGGCGGCAGCAACAACGACAATAACGACAAGGACAGCAACGACAAGGACAACGATAGCAACGACAAGGACAACAGCAACAGCAACAACGACAACAACGACGACAACCACCAAAACGATGCCGAGAACGACGCGGCTCCGGTGGCCGTGCGGCCCCTGAAACGGGCGCGAACGGCCTACTTTATTTTTGCCGACGAGCAGCGGCCGTCGATCCAAAAGGAGGTGAGTGACTGAGTGAGTGACTGAGTGTGCCCGGCCTCTGTCGACCGTCGCATGGACCTAGGGGAGGGTCGGATGCCACGCGACGCAATGGGGGGGGATCGATCCGTCTGTGCTGGGTTCCAGCGGATCCTTCTCCGCGTGCACCTTGTCTCGCTTTGTTGCTATTGCTAGAATCGATTCCATTGTGTCCTTCGTGCCACACTCAACCCCGCGGGCTTGTTTTTCTTTGATTCCCACTGCACAACACACGATCCGATCTGTTGGAATCCATCCGATTGCTCCGCGTCGCATCCCATCGTTCCTTGGTGCGGTGTGCCTTGCCACTGCCACTGCCGCTGCCACTGCGCCTGCGACTGCCATCGACCCCTCCCAACAGCACCCCGGCGAGACCGTCGCGGTCCAGGCCAAGCGGATCGGCGCCCGCTGGAAGTCCCTCCCCGACGCCGAGAAGGACCGCTTCCGGGCCCTGGCGGCAGCCGAGAAGGAGCGCGTTTTGGCGAGCCTCCCGGAGGGTGCCCCCGGCCCGGTCGGGGACGCGGGGAGTCCCTCCGATTCCCTCGTCTTTCCCGTCGCCCGGATCCGCCGGATCGCCAAGCTCGACCCGGAGGTCAAGACGCTGTCGCGGGAGGCCCTCCAGCTGGTCGCCCGGGCCGCCGAGCTGGCCCTGGCCAGGCTCGGGACCGAGTGCGTCCGCGTCGCCCGGATGCAGAACCGCCGGACCCTCCTCCCGGACGACGTGGCCGACGTCTGCACCCACCGGGAGGCCTTTCACTTTCTGAGGGAGGACATCCGGGACCTGGCGGCGGCCCAGCAAAAGGGGAGCGGAAAGGCCGAGGCCGCGGCCGCGGCGGGCCGGGCGGAAAAGGCCAAGAGGGAGGCCGCGGCGGGGACCAAGCCGCTGACCTCGTACTTTGGGGTGGCGGGGGGGACCGGCGGGTAGCAACGGACCCCGCATCGAATCGAAACGAATCGAATCGAATCGAACCGGAACGGCAGGGAAGCCTTCCATAGATCGCTCGGCGGGTTGGAACACCCGCCGTGCCGACCGACAAGGAGGGGCAATCGTCGCAGAAACATCACCGGTCGCCTGGATCTCGTTCGCGTCACTCTTATGGCACGAGGAAGACCACAAGGATTCGTTCACCATGCGCAACTACCACAGATGCCATCCCACAAAGCTAAAGCACAAAAGAATACGAAACGCAACCGCAGGACGCATAGATTTCAGATACGACTCTATAGACTTTGCCTAATATATTATTCTTACTAATTTAGAGGTTCTTGTCGTACGAGTACGATGCAAGTAAAATCGCTTGACGGTAGCAGAAAACAGTACGCGGAACCTTGGTCTGCACATTCTATGGGTGGCAGATAATAAACCGTGTGGTGTGTCTCGGTTCTCGTTCGCTGCCCGTTTGATCGCCTGCAGAGGATGGGTGCGAAGCGTGTTCGTGGCATGCCACGCTGTCTGGGGCGTCTCGACAGAGGGGACGCGGCGGGCTGTGGCGGTCACCGGACCGGAATGGAATCGAATCGGCAACGCGGACCCGTGGTTCCCCGCTGGCAGCAGCCCCGACCACCGCGGCGTCCTTGTCGCCGAGCTAGGTGCGCCGGAGGGTGGGAGCGATCTGTCGTGCCCCGTCGCCGTCCGTGTAGTCTCCCCCCAGGGTGCAGCGCACGCAAACGTTCTTCAGGGTGGCACAGTCGCGGGCCGAGAGCGGTCGGCCGTCCCACTTGTCCTGCAGCAGGGTCCGGCACGCAAAGGCCCCGGGGAGTTCGGCGTCGTTGTTGCGCTCGGGGATCAGCTCGTAGCTGATTCCGCGGCAGAGCATGCAAGGCGCCGTCGTCTGGATGTCGCCGGGAACGGATCCGCCGAGGGAATTTTGGTCAAATGTCAGCGTGTGGAGCTTTTCCAGCGACAGAACGCTGAAGGGGATATCGCCGGTAAACGAATTCCCTTCCAGCAGGAGTTCCCTGAGGTTCGTGAGAAGCCCGAGCTCGGTCGGTATCGTGCCGTCCAGGTCATTTTCGGCCAGATCCAGCACGGTCAGTGACATCATTAATCCGATTTCCGTCGGTATGGATCCCGTCAACCGATTGTCGTCCAATCGAAGCTCCTCCAGAATGGTGAGCTCGCCAATCTCTGGTGGAATGGTGCCCTTGATTACATTATTTGAAAGCCAAAGAACTTTCATGGTATCCTTCGTGAGCTGTATCTCATTCGGAATAGTGCCGCCGATTCTGTTGTTGGCCAGGGTGAGTCGTTCGATTTTTCCCAACTTGCCTATCTCGCTAGGAATGGAGCCGGTGAGATTATTGCCAACTATGAAAGAAACAAGAAGGAAGGATGGATTCGACAATATTAGCATTTTCCAAATAAATAGGAAATGAAACATCTCAATGGGTCTTACTTACCGACTCCTAACATCACCAAGTTTTTCAAGTTTCCTATTTCTGTCGGGATGCTCCCAGTAAGCTGATTGTAAACTTTGATAAATTAAATCATGGAAGACAAGATGAGATTTGATTTAACTTCATCGTACGCGGTAATGAAATCCAACCTCACCCGCGAGATTGGATGATCCTATAGATGACTTACTCAAATCGTACTCTCTCACACTCATCATGAGACCGAATTCCGTCGGGATGGAACCAGTAAGCTTATTTTTATCCAAATCGAGTTCGAGCATGTTAACAAAGTTACCAAACTCAGTCGGAATAGACCCCGTCAAAACATTGTCATCGATATCGAGTCGCTTTAAATTGGTCAAGAGACCCAACTCCGACGGTATGGTGCCCTTGAGACCATCGCCGTCTGAAGAAGTGCATCGTTTTATTTCGAAAGGGAAGAAAGAATTGCAATTAACAACAACATACAAACCACAACAGAATGGACGGAATGGATCAAATGAGAATGGAAACTCCATTAAGAAAAGTAAAAACAAAATTCTTACGGTACGCACCATAATCCAACCGGCGTAACCCAGTCAACAATCCAATGGTCGTTGGAATGGTTCCATCTAAATTCTTCCCGCGGATCATCAGTGTCTCGACCGATCCTACGTCACAGGCAATATTTTCCCAGCGACACTGCTGCTGCTCCGCAACAATCCAGAAGGGACTTGTGTCTGTGCTTTCCACATCGTTGGAATCGGTGTTTATAATTGGGGCCGCAAAATTCAAGGAAGCAAGGGCAAACCGCTCAATCAAAAATCCATCCTCGCACCATGCAGATCCGTCGTTGGACAGCCACGACAGTGCGTAAGACGAATGGTCATCAGAAACGTAAGCCGTCGAAAGATTGATTAAGTTTTCAAATGTATCGAAGTAGCAATTGGGGACTCGGTTAAAATTGATGGTATCAACGTCATAGCTATGTGCGGAAACGATTTCGTTGGTGGTGGTATTTCCGTGATAAACGGTATAGTCGACCCACCAGATGGCCTCGTTGTCCCAATTTTTGAAAAAGCCGGTCGAATTGTCGATACTGATCCTGCACCTAGCTCCATCCTCAACCATGATGGTTTCCGACGAGTTCTCCATCTTTTTGTCGACATAAATCGACAGGATAGTGATACCGTCACAATTCACTATCATAAGGGGTGTCACCGGTTCTTCCGTCCAGAAATCAGTTCCCTTTTCCCGTTCATGCTCGGCCAATTGGTCTGCTGTCACATTTAGCAGGTCTGGATTGCGACTGCTTGTAATGGAATTGAGATGGATTGTCACAGGTTCCATGCGAGGGTTACGGCAATTGGCATATCCATCTCCGGATTCTACTTGCGCACCAAAGGCATCGGTGATGCCGCCTGTTCCACAGTTCGACTTGTCACATGTGGAGGCGCAGCAGTCTCCTCCGTCATACTGATAGTCCGGAGTGTTGAAAAACAAGTCGCAGTTTCCATCGTTCAAAAAGGAAGAGCAGTGTTTCTCCAAGTCCTTTCCCATGTTCTCTGTCTCGAAAAAGTATAGATCGAGTGGCGTTCCCGACGCCGAATACCACAAGGCATCAAAGACAGTTGAAACGTCGAAAGTTTCGGTTTTACTAGAATGGGCCAGTTCTCTCTCACGTGGTACATCGCAAGGGTCGCATGTGCCTTCCAAATCACAGCCACTTTGGCCCTCGTTCTTGAACAGTTTCCAGTGTCGATGTTGCTTGCAATACCCAATAGCCCCCGGTGCCAAATTTTCTGTGAACCCCAGGTAGTTCCGGCGTTTGTAGTAGTTGACTCCTTTTACCATGCCATAGCAACCGCTATATTTGTGAAGGCCGGTTGATTCCTTGAATTGCACCCGCATCGTTTTTGTCACCCAGAAATGTGTACTTTCCTGGCCGAAAATGACCGCACCAACTGAAAGCAAGAGACAAAAGGTGATCGGAAAAACCGTAAACAAATAACGAACATGATTGTGCTTCCGGTAGATGCAATAAGGAATCGGTCGTCGCTCAATGGATTTGGTCTCGATCTCCAATTGGGGACCGTACTTGCCGTACTTAGCCAATTCAAATGCCGCCTCATCCAGGGTTGAAATGTAGTTCACAGCGGCAAAATTCAGGATGATATCAATGACATCATCCGAGGTTATGATAAGCAAAAAGGTAGCAAAAATGGCCAGAAATCCTGAGATGAACCGCAGGACACAAGAAAAAATCGCCATCCAAACTTTGTCCTCCTTGTTGGCCCGACCCAAGCGGGGAAAGTACTCCACAGCCATAACACAATCCTTGAGGGAAGAATCGGCAAAGATGCAATAGCTCAGAATCGCCGTGAACTGAGTCGCTCTCACCAACTCCGTCACATTTGAGGGAATAAAGGACGCAATGATACCGTTGGACGGATTGTCGATCTCCCCTTGGATGGTAAAATCTGGCGCCACTTGGCTAATCACCATGTAGCTCAAAAATAGAACCTGGAAGCAAAATACCATGAATCCGAAAAAGAAAAAGAACGGTTTTTCAAAGGGACTGTGGATGGCCATCACAGAATAACAATCGGCCGGGTATGTCTCGACTTTTCCCAAAGACGATTTTAGAGAAAAGAGGGAGTCCGCTGACATTCTGCTCGCATTTCGGATATCTTCTTTGATTTTCTTCCGGATACATTCGTTGCGGTCTTCCTCTGCCATGTAGTTATTGGTGTTTGTGAACAATTTAGATACATCCTCGTCCTTGATGTTGGAGCCGTCTTGAGGTATTTTTTCTTCGCAGCGAAGCTTCGCTTGGTTGTAGCGACTGTCACTTCCTACTTCTACACGCTCTTCGTCGATAAATTGATCTCCAAAGATCACCGAAAAATTTTTGGAGACCGGTTTCTGCCTTTTGGACTCCATAGAATAGATCATGTCCGTATTATTCGTAGAATCGACTTTCGACTCGACGCTCTGGTTACCAGTTTGAGTTGTGTCGTTTGAATTGATCGTAGATGCCATGGTAACTGTTTGCCGGTGCTTGGTGTGCTTATTTGTGTATTGTTTTACTTTCTGTCGCATTCGCGTGAAGCGGTCCATCTGCCAAAAAAATGACGGGAGAAAACATTTTTCAGGCTCTAATCCCAAAAGGCTTTACCGTGTTCAACACGCGATAATAGTCGTAATAGTAGTAGGAGTGATTAACCATCAACAACCAACGCTTGTTTTTAAAAAAAAACGTTGTCACGCGGCCGTTTTGCTGGTGGCTGTAGCGTCCCGTTGGACTAGTAGAATGGACTAGTAGACTCGCGACAACACTTCCTGAAGTATCGTGGTACTTAAAACGAAAACTGTGTCGTACGTGACAAGGTGCTTTCGTTATCATACGTCATTACGAAGATTCCTATCAAACAAGCGAGGACAGAGGAGAATATGGTAATGCTTCCTACATTCCTCCCTTCGAGAACAGCAATGACGAATACGACGCTATTGCTAGAAAGTAATAGAGCTACTAGGTACGATACGGCCACTAAGTAAGGGCCCCATAACGGCAAATTATTGGCAATTTCCGTACGTCAATTTTTTCTCATTTTCCCGTCTCTATTTCCCCTCTCCCCCCATCCACACAAAAAAAAACGTACAAAAATATTTCTATTCCTGGTCCTTACTAGTGTGAATATCAAATCAGTGCTTATCTTGAATATTATGGACCACCAATAGAAATAATTTGGGACTAGCAAGAAATTAAACAATGGAAATATTTTTTATTTCTGTCCATTGGATGCCTTTTTTAACTGGTTTTTAACCTGTAAAAATGAGCTAAAGATTTCTATTAGTAGTATTTGTACAGGTATTGCCAATAACTTGCCATTATGGGCCCGTACTTAGTAGCTCTAGATAGTAAATGATAAATATCATCCAAAGAATGGTGTTGCAACAGATATGTGATATATCTGTGGAGGAACTCGTGTAGCGCATGTAACCAAATTGTAACCAGAATTTTGTACCTTGTCTGGTCGTGTTATTATAACGGAAATACTGTGCGCTTGAGAGCTATAGCTTGAGAGCACACAGTACAAATTTCTGTGATAATAACAGGACAGGATAAGGTACAAAATTCTGGTTACAATTTGGTTACACCAGTAACCTCACTGAGATTGAGAGCTTTAGCTCGGGATTGAAGTGAGGTTACTGCAACAAGTACTATCTTCAGCAACACCACCAACAAGCTCGAGAGCTATTTTTTCACTCCAAATTGAGCCAAGAACTGCTTGAATGGGGTTCCAATTAATTCTTTACCATTGTCATGAACACATCCTCTGTTGGGGGGTCTTGTTGGGTATCAGGCCAACCAGCAATTTGCAAACTGTTCAGCCACGTGTTCATTTGATTTGTTGGTTATTCTGATGATTTCCAATAGGTGGTGAACGGATCAATGCAAGTGAGGGCAATAATTACCAACTCAGTTTCATCTGGGAGGAGTATTTTCCATGGATCAATCAGGTCAACACAGACCTCATTCCAGGACATGAGCTGAGTTTCTTCTCTTGGGGGGAGTTGACCATATCCTTGGCCTTGTTGTTTGAATTGGTGGCACTTTTGAGGGCATTTATATTCCTTGCATTTTTTGCTAAGTCTGGGGGTATAAAACCTAGCGCTTACTGTTTCTTAAAGTCTTGTTGTTCCACAGTGTCCCAGGAGTAGGTGGTGATACCACCGAGGGTCCTGTCCACAAGACCATTGGGCAAATAAATCTTCCAACTGCTATTGCCATCTGTGGAATTCTTTTGTTCAGTAGGTGTTGCAGTGAGTAATTCAAAGGTTCCTGTCTTTCTTTTCACATAGTTCTTGGTGGGGTTTGACTGATGTTGTAGTTGACACTGGGGATCCATGAGCTGATGAACATAGATGGATTTGTCACTCATTAAAGGATTATCCATTTCCAAGACTGGAGGTAGGTTAAGTAGGCATTCATATAGTTCTGGTTCCAAGTAAAAGACATCTCCCAAGGAAAAGGTGTCTTTGGGATCAACTGGGGCTTTCAATTTACCACAGTTCCTTTCTTTTGCTCATACATTTTCTTTTCCTTATCCTTGACAGTGCACAGATCCATTCTGGGCACTTGAGAAAAAACAGTCTGCAAGCACATTGTGTTTGCCAGGGATGTAAACCCAATTAAGGTCAAAGCCTTCAATGGACAGTTTCCATCAGAGCACCTGGGGTTGAGAAAGGGTCCTGAAGATAAGAAGCATCTTATGATCCATGCATATGTATATTTAGCCACCATATAACATATTCCAGTATTCTTTAAGGCAAATGATCACAGCCAAAAGTTCCTTTTCCATTGTGATGTAGTTTTTTTGGGTTTTATTTAATTTCTTAGACCAATAGGCAATGGGTCTCTGCTTTTGAAGAATTGCAGCTCTGAGCTGGTAGTCAGAGGCATCTGTGTAAATGTCAAAGGGGGGCTCCAAATCAGCAAAGGTGTTGGATTGATACAGATTCTCCCTCACTAGGAAAAAAAACTTAATAAGATTACTTACTAACCTCATGAACTAGAAGAGGCACTACTATATGGCCGGAACCATGACTTCTCCAGACTAGGGAGAAGACTAGTCCCAGCTGCTCCAAGGGGTGACACCTCCCTCCATGGAGGTTTTGTGGAGGGGCAACCAAGTTCTTGTTGGAAGACCCACTGTGAGTTTTGTGGACCCAAGAATTCCAAACTTTGGTAGGACCAGAGTTTCCAAATCAAGTGTCACCATTACTTTCATAACTGGATCCAATGTGTATGGTGAAGCAATTCCCCACACTTGCAGTTCAGAACCAGAGCCAAGACTGATGAAAAGAAGAAACTGAAAATCAAGGCACTTTTGCACTGCTGCAAGAAGATAAGAGGGAGAGGAGTTTCCTTTGTTTTTCATGAATGGTCCATCAAAGAGAATTGCACAACTTTATCAGTTTCAGTTGGTATAAATGAGAGAGGCGGTGTGGATGATGAATACTAGTTCTTGTTGTATCTTTTCAATAGCATTCTTCCTTTGTATCTAGATGCAGTAGACACCTGCAGCAAGGGAGTGATGATCATAATTGATTCTGGTCCAGGATGTTTGAATGTTGGCATGTTGGCAAAGCTTTGTGTACATGGCTTCATTCCATATCCCTGTTTACCAAATACAATGGCAGTGACTCCAAAAACTGACCAATCCAATGGGTTATTTAAGAAAAAAATACAGACAGAACCTGTAGAAACTCACTGAAGAATGTTTGACAAGGAAGAATGAATCAACATCCTTTCACCCATCCATAGTTGGTTTGCTTGTGTTTAGAGGCACTGCCTGCATAACTGGATACAATAACTTTGTTGACAGCTTCTCTATTGCATTTTCTTGCAAGAAGAATCTTGAGGCCTGGTGGCAAGTTGGTGCTGCTCCATTACATTGGAACATAGCATTTTGCTGCTTGGATCAGAGAATCAACTATGACAGGATGAGGCTGCAGCAAAAAGCCTCAAAGGACATAATTAAAAGCATGTCACAGGATGAAAAAGAAAAGTTCACAAAGGAGTGTGAGGATGGAGAATAAAAAATAAACCATATAGAGATCAACATTCTCCAGTATGGTTGTCTTGCATCAACTGTTGCTGTGGTAGCATATGGTGTATTTTTCACATTTCCTTAGTACTAGTACTAGTAATATTCCCACCATCTGTTGGAACTCCTCAACCAACAAGAGTTGCCCAATAGCAGCTCTTTGCTCTGTTGTACCGCTCAACCTGATAGTCCTCTTTTGATTTGTCAACTCAGAATTGACCTGGGAACTCAGCTTCCTATGGATTTGGATTTCACTAGTAGTGATTTGGTCCCATTCCATCAACTGCAGAGGCCTAAAACCTGCCTTTCACCATACTTCTCAACCAGAAATGGCCCAATATCAGTTCTTTGTCCTATACATCCCAACCTGATTGTCCTATTTTGGACGTTCTTGTTGCTAGTACTTACTTCAATTACACCATTTCTTGCCCCTCCCCCTTCCAGTCTCCTGTGCATAACTTCTCAACCAAAAGTCACCTGAAAGCAGCACTTCTTGGTTCTGCACACCCCAATCTGATAGTGCCCTTGAAAATTCTGCCACTCAGTTTGGCCCAGTAGTAGTATTAAAAGGCGTTATGGTGTGTTGTTGTTCTTCCAAAAATCCTTGCTGCTCCAAAGGCCCTATTTTGAAAATTTCTGTCACACCAACAACAGCTCCTAAAGCAAAGCCAACAGGGAGGCTCGCCGATAGGGTACAGAGGAGGATGCTGATAGGAGGCTTGCTGCTGATAGAAGTACATAGGATGCTGAAACGAGTCGCTGCTGATACGTAGGCTCATCAATGATACAAAGAAGGATGCTGGTAGGGAGGCCCGCTAGCTTATACAAGTCGCTGCTGATACAGAGGATGAATTGCTTCTGATACGGAGGATGCTGATGCTGCCTAGTATACAGAGGATTGCTGATACAGAGGATGATAAGACAGGGGACAAGAAATACGGGGGAGGATCCAGGGAGGGATAAGAGCCCATTCCCTTATATTGGAGGAGGATCCAGGTAGGGATAAGAGCCCATTCCCCTATATTGGAGGTGGCAGAAAAGGAGCCTCCTATAGGAAAATTACTAGCTCACTTGCCTCGGAGTCAGTTTTGGTGGCGGGTGCTTGTCCCTATTCGGCTAAGTGGTTCTATTGTTCAATTATGCACTTAACCATGTGTCGCTTCAAGGCAGCATTGATACATTCCATTTACCATATGTACAGTATGCATGGTAGATAGATAGCTATGATGGGAGTACCAGTATGTAGTTTGAATCAATATAAGCAGGTCTACCCCCGGATAAGAAATAAATATTTACGTGTAGAACTGTACAGGGCCTGGGTGTTTTGCATCTTTTTTCCATTTTTGATTGGTTTGCTGATCTATTTTCAACCGTTAGTGACATCAGCAATTA
>CAACVS010000064.1:12495-79685 GCA_900660405.1 Pseudo-nitzschia multistriata | reverse complement strand
ATTAGAATTAAGTAGAGGGCTCCACGCGCCAACAACGACCATCCTCAGCATTGTTTCTCTTTGTTCCTTCTCTTTGTTGTTCCTTCTCTTTGTTGTCATTCCTTCTCTTTCTTGCTGTCGAAGAAAAGATGTGCTTTTTCTTCCTTGACACTTGAATCGGTTTGCCGCCTGTTTAGGGCGCGCCTGCTCCCGAGACTGAAAAATGGTTAAGTCAAGGATTCCAATAAAAAAATATGTACATTACATATTTTTTGGTTGTCGTGGGCCCACGACAACCAAAAAATATGTATTTTGGGTCATAATGCGAGCCGGCCGTGCCGAAATTTACACAGATATATGTTATCGGGAATCACCCATTAAAAGCTCTATTACTTTTAGTACGAGTAAAAGTACTTCTACTTACCTAGGTAGTAGTAGTACGAATTTTACCGTTCCATCTAAACTGAAAGATCCTTGTGCATCGTTGCACAAGGTACCGTACGACTATACCTAGTAGGGTACGGGTACAACTCCAATGTGAACCAGAAATCTCGTCACTCCATACCGCACCAGGTATCCTGTTTTACGACGATATTATCTTCGACAGAGACACAGCGCCGCAACCATGGTCGCCAAGAAACGCAATCTTGCTAGTTCGGGGAATGGAGCAAGTCGCGGAATGCAGAGAGGAAACAGTGCTGCGGGTGGCGGTGGTGGCGGTGGCGTCTCCAGCAAAAACGCCCATCGAGACACGCTTCCCGGCATTGTCTGGTCTGTGGTCCTGTGCATCGTGAAATGCTCGATTTGGTTTGCAATAGCGTTTCCCTTTGCGGTGGCTACCCATTCCCTCTCGCTTGTCTTTGGCCGGCCTCCGAACTTGGTCTACTTGCAGCAAACCCTGCGGTATCTAGGATTTGTGTGGAAATCGTTAACGTTTGCAACCCCCGAACAAGAGCGGCACATGCAGTCCTTCTCGGTCACGGAAAAGATTCGGCTCACCACCACGATTCTCGTTCACACCATCTGCTCTCCGCTTTCCGCCTTTGGATGGATCCTCGACGAGATTCTCTACGGGCGTCGCTTGAATGGGCTGGAACCAAAGGAAAAAGCCGCGGTCGAGAATCCCGTCTTTGTGGTGTCGGCCTTTCGGTCCGCCTCGACCCAACTGGCACGGGGCCTCGTCTCCGAAACCCGATACACGTGCGAGAAGGGTGGCACCAGCACCACCGAGCCTTGTTTTGTGGCGCCCAACGCTATGATGTGTGCCTACCCCTATCTGTGGCTGTGGAAGCTCGTGTATGCCATCGTTGGCGACATTCCCGATACGCTGGTCGACGCCGAACGAGCACAGACCGAGGGCGGCCTCACCAAGGAAGACGTGAGGGAAAAATTCAACGCCGGGTTCACTCCCGACAGCATGGCCCGGCACGCCAACGATCCCTTCCAGACGGACACCTTCGACGGCACCTTTCTGAACTGCCACCTGAATGGCTTTGTGTGGCAGCTCTGCCGCGGCCTGCCGGCCTCTGCCATCGAACAGGAGTTCAATTACGCCTGCCAGAAAGAGGGGGACGCGCTCAACCGGCGCATCTGGCAGACCGACATGGTCCGCCACATCGAAAGGCTGGCCCGGAAAACCATTCTGTTCCACAACGAGGGCGGCGGCGAAACGGCCGCGGGAGGGGTACGACCGCCGCAGCGGTTTCTGCTCAAGGGCCACTTCCTGTCGGTGTGCCCGCAGCTGAGGGAGGCCTACGGTGGGAGGGCCCGGTTCGTTACCATCCTGCGGGATCCCTGCGAGCGGTTGCGGAGCGGGATCAACTACATGGCCGTCAATCCCACGCTCTACGCCAGCGATCCGAGGCAGCAGATCCCGTGGGCCGCCTTTGCGGAGGCCCTGGGAGAGACCGAGGCCCAGTACTGCGAGCGCGAACTGCAGTGGTTTGGGGGGACCGGTGGCGACGAGAGCGACCGGCTGGCCGTGACCTTTGACTCCTTTGTGGCGGACCGGGGGAAGGCAATGGGAGAAATCGTCAACTGGCTCGGACTTGTGCCGGAGGACGATCCGGGAGAGGTAGCGATCGCGTCCACCTCGCAAGCCAAGAAGAGCAAGTCGCCGCGGAAAAAGAAGACGCCCTCCGCTTCTTCCGCCGCGACCAAAAAAGCGTATCGCATCGATCGATCCCTTGCCGAGTTGGGAGTGGACGAAAAGGCATACAGAGAACGTTTGTCGGACTACCTAGCATGGATAAAAGATGTATCTAGCGGGAGTTCCTACAAAAGCAAATCGGAGTGAGATCCTTTGATATTTTCACGACAGGGCATATCATTGGATCTAATAGAGAACGAGCAAAGAAAGAACAACACCTTGGTGAAAATGATATAAATTATAAGAATTACTTTTGCCTCGCGCTAGCTGCTGCAATGCTCAATCGAAACCGGTGGCGGCAACATAGACCATTTAGCAACTTAACGCGAAGGTTACACAATTTAATGGTATCGTTTCAATGTTATGGAGTGCAGTGACAACAAAATAAATAGTTTATCGTCGAAATTCGTGGAAGGATTTGGTGGAAAGGGAGAGGAGGAATATTGCACGTCGGAAAAAGAGAGAAGGACATTGAACACATAATTGTGCTCTTGCATTCAGAGCTATTTGTTTGCTTTGAAGTCCCTAAAGCTCTGAAATCGGACGGAAGAGCATCACTTTGTCCAACTCGTGAACAACCCCGTTGCAGGCTTTCATGTCAAAATTGACAAATTCGGGTATGTCGCTGTCCGGATTGTACTTTCCCTTCTGGTACGTCGGGATGCCGTCAACGCACAGCGTTCGGCTATCTTTCCCGCTGGCCATCTCAATCAGATTGTACCCAGCCTCGCAGGGGAGATCGTCCTTGTACAACGTCTTCCCTGCAACCACATGGAAGACTAGCAACTGAGTCAGAGAAATCTCGTTGTACGCGAGTTTTTCAACATCGCTTGTAGGTAATTTCAAAAACGCCTCGTTGTTGGGAGCGAACACAGTCCATTCTCCGGACTTGAGGCTGCTCTCAACACCGGTTCTTGCGAGAGCATCGCATAGAATGGAGCTGCAATGAATAAAATGAAAAAAAATCAGGGAAATTACAGACGATGTGTGAGGTTGTGAAATGCCCAAATTAATATTTCACGCAAATGCCATCAGCTTTTCATTGCTCTATTTGTACTCACAAATCGGGTAAGCTGCATACAAGTTCGTCTGATGTGAAAGGATTGAGATTGAGAAATAAAGAGAGTTGAAAGAAATAAGATTTGGACATGATGGTTGCATATTTGTAAGGTTAGTAGTACATCAATGGAAATCTTACCAATGCTTTTGCACTCTTCAGGTTCAATGGTCTCTGCTTCAACAACCGGAGCAGATGTTGGTGGCACAACTGGAGCGGGGGTTGGTGAAACGACATCGATCTCGGCAACCGGAGCGTCGGTAGGTGCCGCGATTGGCGCCAGTGTTGACAGAGGAGGAGATGCTGTTGGAGGGAATGTCGCATCTCTGGGAGGGATCCCAAGCTTGGTTGGCGTCTTGTAGAGAATCACTTCATCGACGACATGAATCAAACCATTGCAGGTCTCAATGTCGCTCTCGATGATTTGGGGCAAGTCAGAACGGCTGTTCCCAGATCCCTTCTGGTAGATATTTCTGTCTTTGCAAACAGTGCGGGAATCTCGACCGTTGTCCATTTGAATCACTTCCTTGCATTCCAAGTCGAAGCTGTACAAAATCTGATCGCCGATCGTGTGGAACATCAAGATGTTTGTCAAGAGATCCTTGTTTGATTCCTCCATCAAATAGTCTAGTGCAACGGGCCCAAGCTTCTCGAAGGCTTCATCGGTGGGAGCAAAGAGAGTGATGTTTCCACTGGGTTTGCCGAAAAACTTATCGAGTCCGCCCGTAGCACTGAAGGCGGCACAGAGATGGGTGAAACTGTCCGAGTCACAAACGATCTCCGTAATCGTGCATGGTTCTGGTTCATCTGGCGATTTTCGTGGTGGCTCTGCTGTCTCTGCTGGTGCTGGCTCGTCTGATTCTAACCCTGCCTCGACGGATGCCATGGGAGGCTTGGAAGAAGGTGCGAGAGATGGTCCATCCGATGGATAAACCGAAGGACTGACCGAAGGTGCAAGCGATGGTCCGTCCGATGGATAAACCGAAGGACTGACCGAAGGTGCAAGCGACGGTCCATCTGACGGGCTACGCGATGGGGAGGGCGTTGGTACAATAGATGGTTCAGAGGGTCCGTCGGACGGGGGGCTCGAAGGGCTAACAGATGGTTCCATAGAGGGCCCGTCGGATGGAGAGCTCGAAGGGCTGACAGATGGTTCCATAGAGGGTCCGTCGGATGGAGAGCTCGAAGGGCTGACAGATGGTTCCATAGAGGGTCCGTCGGATGGAGAGCTCGAAGGGCTGACAGATGGTTCCATAGAGGGTCCGTCGGATGGAAAGCTCGAAGGGCTAACAGATGGTTCCATAGAGGGTCCGTCGGACGGAGAGCTCGAAGGGCTAACAGATGGTTCCATAGAAGGTCCATCAGAAGGGGAGCTTGAAGGGCTAACAGATGGTTCCATAGAAGGTCCGTCAGAAGGGGAGCTCGAAGGGCTAACAGATGGTTCCATAGAAGGTCCATCAGAAGGGGAGCTCGAAGGTCTAACAGATGGTTCCATAGAGGGCCCGTCGGATGGGGAACTCGAAGGGCCGGAAGTGAAGTCTACTGCCGCCTGAACAAAAGTACTGTTGGAAACATCATACTCCTTGTATCTGGAATTTAAATGAATAAAAAATCATGTAGAAATCTGTAGTGAGACGATCGGCAACTTTTGCTACTTCTGTCGAGATCGTTTCCCTATAGGCTACGCACTTGACGGTGACACATATGAAAGAACTTACAGCATGATTTCGCTTAGAGTATGAATCACTCCATTGCATGCCTCAATATCAGCGGTGATAATTTGTGGATAGTCTGATGTGGGATTTGCTAGACCCACCTGAAAGGTTTTATCACCTTCGCAGATTGTGACAGTAAATTCTTCGTTGCTCATGAAAATTCGTGTGTCGCATTTCAAATCGGTGCTCATGATCTTCTTTTCCTCGGCAGTGTGGTAAGCTAGGAGATCAATCAAGCCCCTTGGATCATCGCCATCGAGCATGTCTTCCACAATGGTATCGGGGAGTAAATGAAAGGCGTCATTGACCGGTGCGAAGACGGTCCATGTTTCGGTATCCAAGTCAAGTCCAGCCATCTCAACGGCTTCGCAGAATGTGTCTGTCGAAAGATTGTTGTCAACGTCACAAATGATTTCCATGATAGTTGAGCAATTGGTGGTGGTTTGACGGTGATGCCAACCACTGTCATACGCGTCGGCCAATTTGGCCAATGCTAGCACTGCAAATGAGGAGAGCGGAATAGATTTCGTCATAGTCCCTGTTAAGCGATCAATTATTTTTGTTTGTATTGTTATTCTTTCTTGTTAGCAATTCATTTGATTATCAGTTTTTCATGGCACAAGTGAGAAGAATATGCTTTCTTGCGTATACAATTCTGATTTTGCATTCCTATCCAAAAGGAAGTGTAGAATAGCGATCCGAACGGAAAAGATGAGCACGAAAAATTCTAAGTATCCAAGAGTTTGTGATGCCATTGCTTGTGGATTATGAGGAAAATTCCTTGCCGGACCGGAGTTTTCGGTTGAACGCCAAATCTTTGCGCATCTTTCTATGTGTGAGATAGTGTAACTAAAGCGAGTGGAAAGAAGTTTGTTTTTAGACAGCGAGGCGATTGTGTTTCAAACCGCCAACAAATGTTTGTCTGTCGTTCGATGTGTACGTACCGTACGTACTGGTTGGAATCTGACTACGAGTACCTCGTACTACCTACCATGGGACATGAATGTTTTTTGTTTTTAGACCTCCTCTAAATTGTAAGATACCGGTACAGTTCGTACTTACACTGATCTAAGTAGTAGTTAGCGAATGCAGTCGTGGATCTGTCTACCGTACAGTGCAAAAAGTGAGTCGATTGAATCTGCCATCCTAACTTCCTCCTAACTGCCCAGAATTCACCCGGAGGTACCGGTACGTAATTGTCCTACGAGTATGGTACATCTAATCGGACGAGAAGCGGGAAGCTCCTGGTTGTAGAGTTCGAGTAAGCCAACTACTGACGTTTGTCCAGTACAATTCGTACTAACACGGATTGAGAAAAATTACGTAAGCGCAAAGCTACACGTTATCGTCCCGACAAAGAGTGACAGAGATGGTTGTACGGTACGCTACTCGTACCTCGTAGTACAGTAATACCATAATCGTCATACCGGCAGGATGGTTGAATAATTACGACTGTACTTCGGAAATCGATTTGCTGAAGCAGTGTGAGGCTACATCCTTTTCCACGAACACTTTCAAATACAGCTACTCGTACTTGCTCTGTTCGGACGGCGTTATCAATTTGTATTGCGTGAAACATGAGATCGACATCGAGAATATTCTACATCACCGTTGCTGTTATTTGCTTAGTCACTACAACGGTTGATGGATTTGCTGCTCTTCGACCGGGCGTTACGTCGACGACAAAAATAACAAGCCAGTTGAAATCTGAATCTTCGACCACGGCTAACAATCTAGCGATTGTCAGACAAACACAACTTTTTGCTGGATCGAACGCCGGAGTCGTTCCCGGCATTGGCGAGGAAGGATGCAATTTGCCATCGGTCTCGGGAATCAACACAAAGGACGATCTCACGCAAGCCTTTGTCGTGAAGGTGGTCTTTCTTTCTCTGGCATTGGGAACCTTTTTGTTTTCTTCGGGGCTTGAGCAATGTTCGGGGTTCCTCGATAGCAACTTTCCGTCGCAGTACGAATTTTTCCGCAACACATGGCCTATAAGCTTTGGATTGATCTTTTCGCTTGCTGGAGTCACGCACTTCACGCTGAAGGAAGAATATGAAAACATTTATCCAACCAGGGGAGCTTGGGGCGTCTGGTACCTACCAGGTTCAAGGGCCTTCCACGTCGCCTGGACGGGTGCCGCTGAGCTGGCAGGGGGTCTCGGACTCTTGGCAGCCGGGGTCTCTTCTTTCGCCGGAAATCCGAATCTGGCCCCCCTGACGAGCGCTGGATTGGAATCCGATTCTGCCGCGGCACTTTTCCTCCTAGTCCTTGCGGTAACGCCTGCTAATATTTTCATGTTCACGCACGGTGCCAAACTTCCGATGGACTCCGAACCCCTCCCCGTTTCCTTTCATGGAGTCCGATGGATCATGCAGGTCGTTCTATTGGGATTCTTGTATCAAATGGGCCAAGAAACATTTCAGGCTCTGTTGTCGTAGAGCAGAGGAAAAGAGAGCCTCTCATATGAGTTTCGCAACAATTATGCAATGCCCACTTTCCCTGCTTTGGTTTAGAAATGGCCCTCGACCACTTGATCATGATGTCAACCAATGTTGGACGGGACTTTGGCACATGATGGTTCTGTCGATGCGTCATCTCCTGATAGTAAACAATGACTAGTGAACTATACCTAGTTTCACGTGTAAATATAGATGGGAAATCGCTCAGGACAGACGCAGAAATCGCCGGAGTGGCTGTTCCGTATTTTCTAACGTTATGTGGAGCGATCGCTTGAATTTACTACATTCAATAGTAGTAGAAGAATAAAAGAATTACGAACGCAAAATACCAATATATGATTTCGACTGCATTAAAGAATAATCTGTCTCGTTTCCCTTAAGTAATGGTCTACAATGAGATGGATAACAGTGCTCTGAATCATCGGCATATGGATGAAATCAGCTCTGTGTTTAGGCGATTTGAATGGTTCATGTTGAATCATTTTGATCTCATCCAAAAGCATTGTAGTGTTACTAGTATTAGTCCGGCGTACGAAATGAAATTGGGATGGTTTTCTACCTCAAGCTATATCATTAGCAATGAATAATATTCGAGAGCTGCACCAAACCCATCAACACAGAAAAAGAGATCGGCCCAAAGCAAAACAGTGTAATCGTAGTCAGACGCCTTACCGTTGGGCCAAAGGGTCACGAGAAACCCTCCCGGGAATCGAACCCGGAATCTTCTGATACTCTACGCACGGTCCGATCCGGGAATCGAACCCGGGACCTCCTGCACCCAAAGCAGGAATCATGCCTCTAGACCAATCGGACATTTTTGTTACACGTGCACACATATGAGGAAAAAACTTTTGCTTAGAAAGACATAATTATTTGATCAATATGATTCAACTAAATGGCCTACTATTGATAGCATGTAACTGACATTAAGTATAGTTATAATATTTGGTAGATGGATTACTAGTAGTACTTGACTATAAATCAGTGCAGTACCAATGTTGCAACAAAAACGATGAATAGTTGTTTAGTATCTTGTTCATCCTTGTGTTGGATTTTTAGCCCTGCTGATCATGCTAGTAGTGGTGTTGTCCAAAGAGTGGCTGCTGGATTGAGAATATTTGATGGCATGAAAAAAATTTCATTTAAGAACAACTATTGCTTGTACTAGCACGCTTTACTGGTAGTAGTGTTGTTAGTAGTAGTACTACTACCAATGATAGTCCAGACAACAATGGTGTGCAAAAAGCAAGAATACTAGTGTTTGCAAATGAACATAATTCAACCAAATTTCCAAGAATCATGTAACAGCAACAATGTACTATTTTGCTTTTTATTTTTGTTTACTTCACATCTATCACCACCACCTAGATCCTAGATCCTCTGATGATAACAACAAGCGGAAGAAAACAACACCAGCACCAGCAGAAAAGAAAATTTTGTGATCTTAAAAAAGTTTGTGACATTGTCATCTAATTTATCTCTTCCATCATTGCTGTTTCATGGGAACATTAATGCTCACCACCAGCAAAACCAATAGTGTACGTTTGGTTTCATTGCTCACCACTACTAGTAGTACTTCTATTTGTTATCCTCCTCATCATAACTGAAATGCACAGCCATTTGCTCATCAAATCATGATGTCCTACTCAGTACTAGTAGTACTAGTACTTGTAGTAATAGACATTCTTGTTCATTATAAGTACATGTCATATTTCCTTTATTGTGGTGTTGTGGTACTCTTTGTAGTACCTCACATTTTGCTTCTTGTATTCTAGTGGTACTTCATGTTCCTCCTGTTATTGTTGTCTTGTTGGGTGTTCTTTTTCTCATGCCTAGTAGATTGTTGGAGAAGCACTCCTACTAGGACCACTGGTAGTCACCCATACTAAAACCTGCTGAAGACATTGTACCAGTACAGGATGATCTTGCTGCATCTAGTAGGAAGTACTAGTAATGATTAATCAAAAAATACAGATTTTTCCACTACCAACAACCACCCAGTAGTAGTAGCAATGCAAACCTATTGTTTAGTCAAAAAGTGGTGTCAAATCAAATGATATGATTCTAGTACTTGTTGACTGTGAATCATATCTAAATCTACTCATCTTAAACCAAAAGATGGTAGATACAACTAGTAACAGCATTAGAAAGGCACTAGTATGAAGAAGCAATGTGAGTTAAGAATACAACTTAGGAGTGTAGTTGGTTGTCAATTGCTGGATTGAAAAGACAACAGTCCTCACCATCAGTGCATGTGCAGCATAGTATGGATACATATGAAAAAACCAAATGGGTAACAGAAACAAAGAATCAGAAACTGCATGATAACATCATTTGCTGATACATGACCTTGTTAAGGAAAATATCAGGAAAGATATGACATCCTATAATGGACAACAACAACAAGAGGAACACTAGCTACTAGCTGTCACTAACTAGCTCCTGTCACTACCTCACTCAAAAGTATTGTGATTGGAGTGGAAAGCCATCAGCTATCACTTATGCACAGTAAAGCATGCATGTAATTGCTCACAATGGAGGTGGTACACAAAAGAAACTTAGTATTTCTTCAAGAAATTGTATGACTTGATTTCACCAGCTAAATACCTTGCATAATCTGGTGTGTTCCCTTGCCAAATAGTAATAATAGAATATCAGGACCATATGACATAAATGCAATGACAACTATACTATTACTACCAGAAAGAACATGGGTGTGCCACTTTCATCAGGATATGCTTTCATTTGCAAAGTTTATCATTGCCTATTGGAAGAACTCTCAATCTTGTGGATATTATAGCAACTGAATTGAAATCTGTGGGCTACTGCAAGAACAATCCACAATCACAAGTAGCTAATGAATAACCTCACTCTTTATTGTAAACACATGCTCCTAGTTTTGCAACACTGAAGACCATGCTTACATTTCACAGGTTGTGAGCAACATAGGACTCGCCTTGCTGTCTCATATCCTATTCATCATCATCACTAACAATTACTTCATGACAGCTGGTAACCAGTGGCTAACACCAGCACTGTCCAGCCTGAACATGTGGAGCAGTTGTTCAGATTCTTCCCAACCATTGCCATCCTACACTTGTTCTTTCATTAATGACAAGAGGTATCTGGAATATGTTCAAGAACACAATACAAATAACCAAGCAAAAATCATGCAATCCTAACAAAATTTTAATTCTATCACTAGTAGTAGCAATCAGCCATTGGTGAAAATTCACATGGTTGGTCAAATTAACTGTCCCTGTGATCCTCTTATTAATGATAACAAATTAACACATAGACTGTTTTTAATTTTGGCATAACAAGAAGAACGCTAACTGGCAGTAATGGCTAGATAATAGCCTGAAACACAATCCGTTATGAAATTTTTCCAGAACACTTTGGTATTTCTATGCTTTCTGCAATAGATTCATTCTTGTCTCTGGTCAAAAAATGTCAGAACAGCACTATTGCAAATATTAGATCTTTTCCTATTGAAACAAGAATAGTCCAATTTTTCAAAATCACCAATATTACTAGGTAGTAATTCTATCAACAAACACAATGTGCCACAAATCTTCTTTAAAAAATAGATAATCAGCCCAGTAGTAGATCATTTTTTGATTGGATTGTTTGCACCTCTCCTAGCTCAGCTGAAAAGACTTTACAAACTATCCAGACAGGAACATTGCCAACAAGGTGGAAGGGAGGAAATGAATATTTCAAGATATAAATCAGAGAGTTGGGATCAGGATGGATAGGAACAAGAGGGATGAGATCTTGTCACTGTTTGATTGATTACACTGTTAGAGTAGTGTTTTTTCCAAAATAAAATAGATGAGGTTTTTAGCAAGACACAGTCCTCTTTATTGGTGTCATGGGGGGAATGTGATGCTAAATATAATGACCTACTAAGTCCCATTTTTGACAAAGGTATGGCCCTTATTGATTTTGGTCCCTTGTCAGCAAGTACCACTGGTATTTTGTCCATATTGGGTCCATGATTCAAAAAATCATTGATTACTATAGTCTAAGGATGCCAGTCCTTGATATTGGCACCAAGGGGGGATGTGAAGTTACCTAACTCTCTTTTTTGACAAAGTGATGATGCTCATGATATGTCTGGATTTTGAGCAACTACTGGTATTGTCATACTAGTGATGAGCCTGATATTCCTTGAATACACAATATGAATCCAAAAACCTGATAAAATTCTCTCAATTGGTTCCATGCTGGGAGGTATGAGATGCAAAATATATTCATCAAACTCCTACATATTTTTGACCAAGAAGTTATGGCCCTCAAAGTGATTTTGGTTCCTGCGTGACGTGCACAGTTATTTGTCCATATGCTGTTAAAATAATATTTGTTCCAAAATATAACCATATATGAGCTTCATAGTAGCAAGATGCATTCCTGTCTATTGGTGCCATGGGGAGTGTGGTGCAATGCTAAATGAAGTCATGGGTCCCTTTTTTGAAAAGGTTAGTAGAGCCCTCATAGTGATTGGGTCCAATATCCCCCAAATACCATAGATCACTAGTAATATCAAATGATATAGTCCTGGCTATTGGTGTCTGGGGGGGATGTGATGCTAAATGACCTCAAAGCTAGTAGTCTCTGGCTAGAATGACAACCAATGATACTTGTATTTTGAGTTCAGTGTTGGTAGTAGTACTGTCTCTAAATGACCTCAAAGCTAGTAGTCTCTGGCTAGAATGACAACCAATGATACTTGTATTTTGAGTTCAGTGTTGGTAGTAGTACTGTCTCTCCAGAAATATCAGTACTTCTTAACTTCACCAAAGAATCGGGCCTGTCTTCTAATGATAAGAGACAAGAACATCTGTAGCTGTCACATAAAAGTACTCACTTGACAGACTTATTGACCTCAAAGCTAGTAGTCTCTGACCAGAATTACAACCAATACTGGTATTCTAGAGTAGTATTTTTCCAAAATATTTGGTATTGGTGAGTTTCACTTACTAGGGGGCCAAGATCAGTCAGCACACTGGTAAGCTAGTAGTCTTTAGTGGATTCCTCCAGTCTATTGCATCTGCACATTGTGCTAGCTGCTTGCCTTGTTGGAATGTACTATTGTTTTTGCTTCTGTTCTTCAGAGGTGCTTCACCCCAGTTGCTACAGATCAAATATTTGGAGTACTTAATCAGTATTGCTTTTGAGATCATTTCATTGGGTCAGCTGCATGCCTCATTGGAACATACTATTGTTTTTGCTTCTTCTGTTTTTCTTTGGAGGTGCCTGCCTCCAGTTGCCAAAGATCTACTGTTTGCACTGTTGTCGTACAGTATATATGGTATGTATGATTCCTTACTCTGTACTGGAAACTGCACTGACCAAAAACTGGTTGGAGTTGAACCAAACCCTTGCAACCCTACTATGTATGGAGCAAAAAATTCAGGGCTGACAGCACATTACAAACAAATTTGTTTTTGAGGGGTTCTCCTCAGAATTTTTGACTCAAAATTGTCACAATGATTCTGTACAACCCTCAGAATGTTCTCCTGCCACCAAAAATATATGCCTGAGTAAGAAATTTGACCAAAAACTGACACTGAATCATATTGAATGATGGCTGAGTTCCTCTTTACATAAGAAGGATTCTGCACATACAATGTATGGGGGTAACACTTGATCCAAATTTTGACCATTCCAAAATGGTGTAATCTTTTCCAACTCACCGGTACTCGTCCATGTAAATTACCAAAAAAGAACAATCGATTTTTTAAATAAGGGGTTCTTGGGAACATTGATTTAACATTTGGAATGTGTGTAGGCTATGTACTAGAAATGAGTACTGCAGTTTTGCTTCAATTTAGTAACATCCTGACTGCTCTGGTGCTTCTTACTAACAGTCTGAATGTTAGTACTACGACTAGTAGTAGCAGGAGGGGAGCAGCAGGCATCGTCCTTCTTCCTCATTTTTAAGGTATGTGCAAGACCCAAATAATTGTTTTGGGAAGGTAGTGCCCTACCACATTGAACAATGGGGATACTAGTAGGATTGAACTACAGTACGGAAATTTACTAATATTCTGAATGTTAATTTTAACGTTGTTCCCAACCCCTTACTGAAAGAAAGTTCATTTGTTATTTTGTGCGGCATTTTCGTCCGCACGTAGTTGCCCCCAAATTGTGGATTTTAAAGAGGGATGCGCGTCGGAGAGGCTCTTTGGCGATGAATGAGAAGACGTTAAATTACATCATCATCTTATCCACAATACAGTAGTACTATGGGTACGGTACGTACCGTACCTAATTGACTGAACATGAAACAAAAAATGAAGAATCATACGTCGTCCGGAGCGCATACACCAGCATACCTCATACAGAACCTGCAGTACGAAAACTTCGTAGACTGTATCGAAATAATGAGCTAAATAAATCCACCGTTTGAAAGTAACAATTCGTAACAGTCTTAAACGACCGCACAGTACGCGAGACGGGGGAGCCATCCAGAACAATTCAAACGGAAGAAGCTGCATCGGTTGTTTTAGACTACGAGTAGCACTATTTTTGACGATCCGTTGTGCCTGGATCAGTTCCGGCACTCCCTGCCAATCAAAAGCAATCAGCACAAGCCCTTTTGCCGAGTAAAACCGAAGCACGCATACCTCTACTAACAAAAACACATCAAGTGTGGCTGACAGTATAATACAACACTTTCGCATCAGCTACAAGAAACAAAGAGTCGCAGCAGACCGACCACGAACACAGACAACAATTTACTGTCGAACACTAATTCGTAAGGTCTCAGATACGCACTACCCTCACGCAATGATGACAATAAATGCTTTTCTCCTTGCCCTCCTGGCATCCGTTTTTGCCCCCATCGCTTTCGGTCAAGACAGCAACTCCACTTGCGCTTCCATTGCCGATATTGTTTGCGCAGAGGACAACCTGAATGCCGTTTGCGAAGCTCTTTCAATTAGCGGACTTGACGATGATTTGGCGGAAGAAACTTGGACGGTATTCGTTCCTACAGATGAGGCTTTTGAAGAACTGGGACGCGACAACCTTGATTATCTTGTGTTCGGAAACGATACGGTCCCCCTCACTGACCTATTGTTGTTCCACGTCGTTCCCGGAGTTGCTCTCACCTCCGACCTCCTCCCTTGTGTGGCCGGAGAGAACTTGATCGAAATGGCGAACGGAGACGATTCCCGCACCAAGTGCAGAAGAGGAATTCCGGTGTTCCAAAAGGGAAAATTTAATACTCAGGAGGATTCTCCCCAATTCATCGAGACCGACATTATGGCCTGCAACGGAGTGGTGAGTACGAGTATGCGTCGCCTGGATTTGTGGTGTGCTTCTGGAAATGGAAGCCAATGGCAACGGGAAAATCAAGCATAGAATCCAAAGTATTTTCAAAAGTCGGAAAATTTTTCGACCGTTTCAACCGAATTTGTTTGTTCATTGTTTTCTCACTCGGTTGGTCGCCAATATCTCTCATTTTTCTTTTTCGGATGTCTTCAAATTCAATTTGGAATCACTCGTATTAACGTTACCACGATGTGTTATTACTGTGCCTGAATCCGTCACCAATCCTCTCACAGATCCATATTCTGGATAAGGTCATGCTCTACGAATCGCTTCCTCACCCTATTCCCGTTGCGGATGCGGAAGAGGAGCCCGAAGAGGAGCCCGTTGCGGATGCAGAAGAGGAGCCCGAAGAAGAGCCCGAAGAGGAGCCCGTTGCGGATGCAGAAGAGGAGCCCGAAGAAGAGCCGGAAGAAGCAATCGAAGAAGCAGTGGAAAAATGCCAAACAATTGGTGAGTGAAGAAACATTTCTGATCGGATTCTTACACGTGTTGGTAGTTGTCCTCGTTCGCTCTGGATTGTAGGCGATTCTCATATTCAAACAAAACTACGTTGCTTTTTTTCTCTTTTCTTCAATTCTACAGTCGAGCTGGCCTGCTCAAACCCACGCTTCACAACCGTCTGTGCCCTTGTCAATGAGTTCGGACTTGCGGATGATCTCAGCGACGGGATGTGGACCGTCTTTGCTCCTTCCAACCAGGCCTTTGACAATGCCCCCCCATTCCCGGCCGATGTCGACTTGAACTTTGTCTTGCAGGGACACGTTGTAGCCAATGAAGCTATTCGAGCCGAGGACCTCGTGTGCACCGAGAAGATCGAGATGCTTAACGGTAAACTGACCCGCACTGTTTGCAAGAATGGAACCACCTACCAGAACGGTGTCGACAACGACGACGACAATAGACCGGAAATTGTATTGGCAGATATCGAGGCTTGCAACGGTATTATACATGCTGTAAGCCAAGTCATTCTTACATAAATGAATGCATACGATTGAGTGTGCAGACAGAGAACGGTCGAAATCGATTGGAAAGGGGCGCCAAGCACGTTGTTTCGACCAAAATCCATGCTTTTTTGACGAAATGGGGAGAAACCCATTTCTCATAAATGACAACAGACTGTTGGGAAAACCAGGGGTTTCGGAAGTCGTGGAAACCGATAGCAGCTATGGAGTAGTAAGTGTTTTATAATTCTGATTGTGATTATTTCCCAATCCCCTGATATAGGAAGTAGTATTTAATGGTTTATAAGTCTCTCGGGAGTGAGTTGTAGCGAGGGAAAACTACATAGTAGTCAGAGCTCGAAAAACATACAAAAGTTGTTCCGATGGATTGCACCGATTCCTACTTTTTCATAGCACCAAAGCGGAGGGTTCGAACGTTTCTTCCCGGTGCTTTGCATCCGATACTCACTGTTCCAGAGCACTCCGTGTTTTCGTGCGAGTAGACCGCGATGGTATGGCCGTCTTTCCCATCACGGCGTGGCTTCGTTTTGATGCTGCGCTTTGGTTCGTGTTCGATCGGGGCTCTGCGGGCCCGAAACGTCGCCGGGAAGGCACCCGCTCCAAACGGCAGCTTCCCTCGATCTTCTTCCCCTACCCGTCGTCTCGTCTCGTCTCGTTTTGTTTTATTTTGGTTCGTTTTCTTTTGCACGCCGCGGCATACGGCAGCGCCAGGCCGTCCGTCCCGTGCCGCTCGGGTGTGCCCGGAAGCCCGGCCCCGCTGTTGCTGTTGCTGCTCCCGCCTCGCCCGGCGCTCGGCCCGTTTCCTGGCCACCTCCTCGTCCGTGTCGTGCCGCAGGGGCGGGTCTCGCCTTCTGGCGTCCCTTGCGGGCGCTCCCGAGTGTTTCGCGGCCAGCTTTTGCCGCCTCCGGGCCCGGTATCCGGGACGGGTCCTCCCCCCGCCCCGCTTGCGGTGCGCCTGGTTCTTCCGGCGCCTGGCCCGGAAGCCCTCGGTCTCGGTGCGGACCCACCCCTCCTCGGAAGGGGGCATCCCCCCGATAACTTCCGGGGGATCGTGGAGGCGGACCCCTGAACCGGTGGCCCCCCTCCCCAGCGCGATGGTGGCCTTTTTCAGGAACTGCGCGTCGTCGCTCTCCCGCTCCAGCAGGTAGAACTCCTCGCACCGGAAGGAGACCACCCTTGTGGTCTCGCCCCTTCTCCGGGCGTCCAGGCACGCCGCCGCCGCCTTGGCGTCCCCGAGAGAACCGAACTTGGCGGACATGGTCATGTGCGGGACGAAGGTCCGTTCCTTGAGGGATTCCGAGCACATCGGGAACTCCCTCTCCAGCAGGGCCTGGAGCTCCTCGATGGGGGCTTGCGTTGCCCCCGGCCGGTCTCCCCGGTGGCTTTTGGGATCCGCCCAGAGGACCCCCCGCGTGTCGTCCCCAAAGGTCTCGAGGTTTCCGAGGTCGAGGGAGACCCAGAAAGGCTCGACGCCCAAAGCCGCCCTGCGGAGCTTGGCGAGCAAAGAGCCGTCGTCGTCGTTGTTGTCGGCCTCCTCGACGAACGGATACAAGAGGTTGACGTGCGGGGGCCACCGAAAGAACCCCGGATCGCGAAGCGCGAGGCGGACCTCCCGGACGGCCTCCCAGGCAGCGGAGGCGCACGCATCGCCGCCGCCGCCCGCCAGAGGCGACGGCGGCAAAAGGCACACCGACCGGGAGTGGCGCTTTTTGTAGGCGGTGGCCCTTGTTCCGTCCGCCGCCCTTGTTCCGTCCAGGGCTGCCCCGTCGGCACCGCCGACCTCGGCGGGCACGCCCTCGGCGGGCCTTGCGTCAAGCAGAAGGGATCCTCCCCCGCGCCGCCGCGGCGGCGGGGAAAAGGCCTGCGCCGAAGGAACGGCGGGCAGGGACGCCAATGGCAGAACGGCCGGTGCCAGTGCCAGTGCCACACAAACCGCAAGAATCCAGCGGCGGCGTCGGCGGTCCCCCGCCGCGCTGCGCTTCGGCCAAGGGACCCGGGACCACCCGCAAGCCATGCGGGTCGGAGCACCTGCTCACGCGGACGGTGCCGTACGGTGCAGCGACGACCACACACCCACCCACCGGGAGAAACAGACGATCGAAACAGGAAGGTTTTCGTTTTTGTTTTCGTTTTCGTTTTCGGATTTTGGTGTTGTGGCGGTGTGTGTTTGTTTGTTTTCGTTTGGCACCAACACCCACAACGCCCATGACACCCATGCCATCCATCATCCCCCGTGTGCCGATGCAGTCCGACAGATGGTCAGACGGAGAGATGGCACCGTCTGGTTTTGCTGTGACTGCTCACTACCGTACGGTACTCGACAACGGTACAGTATGGTACTGGGTATGAATTATGAATACGAGTATGCAACGTACGTACCAGAGGTAGTTACCATAGTACCGTAGGAGAATAGAGCGGTACCTAGTTCATAGAGTACTATTCCTAATTAGAGTAGGTAGGAGCCCGTGGTTCGTTCGGTTTCCTTCATTATTCCCTTCGCCCTTGCGAAGCATGAAAGTGTCGAAAACAGATGGAAAACATGATGTATTCGTTTGCAGACCCCTGTTCGTTTGTACGTACGAACCGGTGCGTACTACGTACCGTTATGTTCGGAGCACAGAGCCGAATGCCGACGACGACGCCACGCGACGCGACGGGACCCCACCCCATCCCTGGTAGCCGTCCCCGTAGCGTACGTACGGTACGGGTCAGAATTTGTGGTACGTACCTACGCTACGGCGCGGCCGAAGCAAGAAGGGCCCAGCGCGCGCGGCGACGCGTTGCTTCGCAACCCCCGGACGGAAGAAGGATTTTCGCGCCGGGCGACGGGCCGGAAGTTCGTCCGGTGCCGTGGTTCCGGTTTCGGTTTCTCTGCCCCGGGGAACACCACACACACCGAACGGAATCTGTTTCCATCCAGGCGGTTTCGAGCCGTTCGCAGCGCATCGCTCCCGACCGAAGGAACAAGAGCGATGCACCCGAACCCCAAAAGACATCTTGCGGTGCCGGACCGTAAAGGGTCGTTTGGTCGCGCCGTTGCTTCCCTTTGTTCGCTGCGAACCACGACGAACGGAGGGTTCCAATCGTCCCCGAACCGCGGGATTCTGACGTCCTATAGGTCCGCATTCGAATTCTTTTTTCTCTGGGAATGGCCCGGTGGCGCCCTGGTGTTGCGGAAGCCCAGAACCATCACGGGGGCGAAGCGGAAAGTGAAGCTCCCTCGGTTCGGTGATGGGTGCGGTGCTGTGTGATGCGGTGCTGTGTGATGCGGTACTGGGTACGATGCGATGCGATGCAAAACAAACTCGCAGTGGTGCGGGAGGGTGTCATAAAACAGCGAAACAGGCACGAGGCATTCCGTTCTTCCACTCTTCGATTCTTCCACCGTTTTTTTGATCCGTCCAATCCACGCGGCTTGGAATCCATTTTTGTTTTATCTAATTGTCCAATTGTCCATCCAGTTGTCCATCCAGTTGTCCATCCAATTCTCCTGCCCCGCTGCGCCATGATCCAGACCACCGCCACCGCCCGGAACAACTCTCCCACCGTGCCCACGAGACGGGCAGCGGGAGCGACGGCACCGCCCCCCGACGAAGGCGCGAACGACCTGATCAAGCTGAACATCGGCGGCAGGATCTTCCCCCAGGTCCTCCGCAGCACGCTCTGCCAGGCCCCGAGCGACACCCTCTTCACCCGGATCTTTTCGAAGAACCCAGGGGGCCCCCCCGGCTACCCCTCCCGCTCCAAGCCCCTGGTCCACTACGACGAGGAGGGACGGATCTTTCTGGACCACGACCCCGAGCAGATGGAAGCCATTGTCAACTTTCTGCGCATGAAGCAGATCGAGGACCCCTCCGATCCGATCGTCGAGCCCCCGGAGGTGCCCGCCCACAAGCGCCGGGACTTTCGGCGCCTCCTCCACCACTTTGGCCTGACGGCCTTTTTCTTTTATCCCACAACGACAGTGGCAGCAACAGCAACAATGGCAACAGCACCAACGGCGGTGGCCCGGTCGGTCCGAAGCATGTCCATCGACGAGGACCCGCATCCCCACCGTGCCCCGCACGGGCTCGTCGGCATCGTCTCGGTCCCGGGGGACGGAAACGAAAACGAAAACGACGACGACGACGACGACGGCGCCCTGGTCAGCGACCACTCCACCGTGGGCTGGGACACCGACGAACCGCTCCGGCGCGACCGGGACGCCCCCGCTCCCTGCCCGCTGGGGTACGATTACTGCTACGGCTAGACCGGGGCTCCCATCCGGTGGCGCCAAGAAAGAACCCATTTTGATACAATTTTTTAAATACTGCGCACGAATAGACGAAACGAAACGAAACCAAACCGGTGCGGTCCTTTCGAGGGAGTCTATACAAAATACTAGAATAGAATACCACACAATGCAAAGGTACGAACGTTGCGCCATGCCATTCGGCGACGACGACACACTGCTGCCGCACCACATGGTTCCACGGCAGCGGCCCACGGCCGTGGACACCGCCGGTAGCGGGCTCGGGTGGGTTGTCTTGTGTTGTCTTGTGTTGTGTTGTGTTGTGTTGTCTTGTGTTGTGTTGTTGCTTGGTGCCGGGTGTCTCGGGCGGGGCCGGATCCGTGCTCCGGACGAAAGAAATCATCCGGCGGTGGGCCACCGTGGGATGCGATGCGATGCGATGCAATGCGATGGGACGCGACCCCGGGAAAAGCACTCCATGGCAGCGCCGTGCGATGCCGTACGGAGGGTGCCGGGCACTGGCGAGGCTTTGCATGCTACGGTATGCCACGGCACGGCACGGTACGGTGCATGCCTTCCGGCTTTGCCCGCCGAGCCCGTGCTCGGTTGGGTTGGTTCTTGCTCTCGTTACTGCATCGGCAGGCCTGTTCCGCGGCGCGGCATTCGAGCCACCGCACCGCACGGTACCGTACCGGTGGGAGTGCGTGCGTCGTCGTCCTTTTGCTTTGGCACACCTCGTTCTATGCCGGCCGTCCCGTCCGTCCCGAACCACCTCGTACCGAACCGCATGGTACGCACCACCACAACCGAATGCGTACGTATCGTACCGTACGCACCGTGCGAGTTCCCGCGTCGGGGACACTGCTGTATTGGGATTGCTGTACGGTACTGTACCAAGGAACCGGTGCCGTACGGTACGGTACGGTACCGAACGCACTCGCACTCGTACTCTTGCAGTCCACGAAACGAACGAACCATGATTTTTCTTCCCGCCACAAACACTTTTCGGTTGGTTCGTACGGTTTTCCAAATCAAAATCACCGGAGACTCGCCAAAAATTCTCACGGGTTTGTTACCAATCGAAGGCTTATTTCGTGGACGGGCCCTCAACCCCTGAAGTAGAAAATTATCGTGTGTCACCGTTCCTTTTCGATCCAAGTCCTTTCAAGATCTCGAAGTGGGTTCGTTTTTTTTCAAATACTGTCATTCTTCTCATCCCAAGATAACATTAAATCAAGCATGTACGGGATGGCATCATAATCGTAATATATAAATACTGTAAATCATAATTGTAGAACCTACGGTATGCTGATCTCAGGGCCTATGTTTTTGTTTTGAGAAGAGAAGATTTGGGTTCACTCCTGAGAAGGTATGAAGGGATGGATCGCAGTTGTTCCGCAAGACTCAAATCTCGTTTATTTAAGAGCTCGAAGAGGGTTCGTAAATTTCGTTATAGGATCGTAATCGTAAAATCTCATTTAATGTGCTTATCCCAAGGCCCACATTTTTGTTTTGAGAGGATTTTGGTCCACTCCTGAGAAGGTACGGTATGAAGGAATGAATCGCCGTTGTATTCGTGATTCTGATCGCAGGGCCCCCGTTTTTGTTTTGAGAAGAGAAGATTTCGGTCCACTCCTGAGAAGGTCTGAATGATTATTTAGGAATCGCACTTTTTAAAACCCGCGCACAGTTAGGTCTTCGAAATCAATTGGTACATTACCTACAGAAACATTTCTGGTGGGAGACCAGCTCCTCGCATTCCGGAACACGTTCGAAGGACATCAAGAGTACACTATGGTCGTCGTGTCAATCCCGATTTATTTTCAGCGGAGAGGATGCGATGCACCAATTTTTTCATTTATCTACCCCGGACCATCAAGTTCTCATCCCAAAAATCCGTCTTATCGCTCTCATCCCACTGCCGAGCCGAGAATATGGAACAGGACGCACTAAGTAAGAATTTTTCATTTAGGAACCCCAAAGAATTCAATTCTTGAAGAATTCTCAAGGCAAACGCTTTGAAAAGCTCGGGTCTGAATTTGCGGATGGCTGCAAGAAAATAATGCATTTTAAACCGGAGACGTGACATTGCCGATGCATTTTGCATTTTGCTCGCTTCGAACTTTCAATCACTTCCTCTCACAATTCGGAAATTTGAACCAAACCAAAGCCATTCCAATAAATTGAGTAAAACGAAAGTATCATCGACAATTTGATCATGATGTTTTCGAAACTATCTGTTGCTGCCCTATCCCTGGGCAGAATGTCCTGGCCGGTCCAAGCGGAGGACAAACCATCCATTGGGCTCTATGAGCTAATGACGCTCGGGGAGCCACTCGAACCCATTGTCGAAGTGACGGAGTTCGAGCCGTTGACGGGACGCGTCTTTATTGAAGCGCATCCGGATATGAAAGGCTCCGTGGCAGCATCGGTTTATATACCAAAAGACGAAACTTCACCGTGTGCCGACGGACAATTTTATGGTTCGAGTGGGGAGGAGGGAAGCGACGAAATTGCCTTTGATGCAGATGCCGACATTCCCGATGAAGTCGAAGGAAAGACAAAAAATGGAAGCCTAGGTATGTATCAATCCCGTATTAACACAATTCTTTGTCCCTGCAAACACTTTCATCAAGACTAATAGTTTCCGCCTTTGTTGTTCTGTAGGTGCCATCACGTTTGAAATCAACGATCCCATGGAGTCACCTTTCTACAGCGGAAATGACGACGAAGGGGTGGTCAACATGTGTAAGTCATTTCCAAGACTCTAAATATCTTCTTGTTTTGTCTGCGTGGCACAGTCTTTCTTGCATCATTGTCACGATCATCTAATTGTTGATTTTGGTTTCATGATTAATTTATATACATATAATATATATACTATACATGTATATTTGTATGTATAAATGTGTGCGTGTGTGTATATATCTATATATAAAGGTATTTCTGCTGAAATCAACGGTGGGGACGACTTGGGTAATCAACTGATATCATATGTTGATACCCATCTGACGGTACAGGTCATTCATGGATCGATTTTTGCATCCTATGGGCAAAACGTCCAACTCTCGTCGCTTGAACCCGGTTCCGCCGAAGAACGCATTGATAATACTGTTCCTGTGGAAACTGAAATTGTAACCAAAAAAGAATTTGAAGAGAAGGAGTCGTATAGGGTTGGTATGGACTTTTCGATCTATGCCTATTTAGAACAAGAGCAAAAGGACAAGGGATGGTCAATTGTTGGATTTGACGAGATTCTCTGCGGTGGAGAGGTGTTGAAAGCATCGGGGGAGGATCCTGGGATCTTGACGGAAATTTCAACGGATTCTTCTCTGCTTCACGATGCGCCTGACGACGAGGGCGCCTATTTTACAAGCGTTGTTCTTCCGGCTTTTGAACCAACGGAGGATGGTTCTAGCGAATTTCTTTGCGAAGGGAAAGTCAAACTGAAAAACAACAATCGGCCGCCCGCCACCTGTGCCAAATATAACGATGATACGAGAGAACACTTTGGGAATACGGAAATATCCATCGAGGCATATTTCATGGATTTCGAATGGATTGCATCAGAGTGTTATGCACATTGTGAATCAATGTATCGGTTCAACGTGGCACCTGATCCTTCTTCACATCTCATTCTGGTGAATCAATGCCATACAGGGGATCAAAGATGCGTGTGCAGTAGTATTCCCGACGACACAGCACCAATTGACGCAGAAACAATCGATGGCTGCGCTGTGCCTCAACGAGAAAATGGCGAAGAGGTTTTTTCGTGTTTGGGATCTGAACGAACAGAAGAGGATTTTTATGTCCTCCGAGGTAGTGATGTTCTTGAACGACCCAGGCGACCCGCTGTTACTTGTTTCGATCCCGTGAAATGGCCTTTTTATGAAAACGATGCGCCTTTTATGATTGAAATAGGAGAAAAAAGCTACGAGGAGTTGGCAGAAGAGTGCTTACTTGAATGCGCCAAAACACGACAATCATCTCTAGTTCTGGTTTCCGGTCTCCCCATGCCGGGTTGCCCGAAACCCGACGAAGACAAATTCGAGTGTATGTGCTCCGAAATCAACGATGAACTAACACCACATTATAACGAAAGACTCGGCGCTGAGACGTGCTTTGCGGAGGGAAATGGATGCGGATCAGATTTAGCAATCCGAAGCGATGCCAAGTTCCCCCTGCGACCGCGGGTCACCTGTGTCGACTGGCATAACAATTTGGAATATTTTGGTAACTATTACGTTAATTTGGACCATCTTGACTCAATGGATTTCGAAACTGTCGCATCGGCGTGTTTCAACGTCTGTTTAGTTCATGGTTTTGCGTATCCAGATGTTGGGTCCGATGATACTGTTTTTGGGGTTGGGTTAGCACCCTATCCCCGACCTGCTTTTCAAAGCCTCATTCTGGTGAATCAAAACGCAATACATGATGGTAGCCAGCAATGTGTGTGCACTAGTGTTCCTGACGACACGCCGCCAATGGAACCAGAAGAAATCGAAAACTGCAGTCTGCCTGAAGAGATAGGTCCTGTCATCGATGACATGGAAGATTATTTTGTCCTCAGAGGCAGTGATCTTGTAGACTATTTCGACCGATCCGATGTTACCTGTTTCGACCGCGGCGACAAGAAGCTAATGACGAGCTACTACGATTACAGATTCAACGGTCAATTTTTGGAAGAGCAAGAGCAAGAAGTTCTTGTCGAAAAAGGAGACAAAACGACCAAAGAGTTGACAATCGAGTGCCTCGAAAAGTGCCGAAACAATGATAAGTTGCCAACACCTTTTTCTTCGGGTCTAGTTTTTCTTGAACACTATCTTCCGGAATGCGCGCCTCCGGAGGACGACCAAATTCGTTGTGTGTGCTCCGGTTTACCCAATTGGTTTCCATCATTTAGAGAAGAAACTCAAACCTTTGCCCAGTGCGTTGAAAAACCGCATGGATGCGGCTCAACCTTCATAATCAAGAGCGATGCTGCGTTCCTCCAAGACCAACCGACAGAAGGCGACGATACAGGAGGCGACACCCAGCCAGAGGAAAAACAGCAAGAGGTAAAAGGGGTTGGCCGCCGCCTCCAAGACACCGGTGCCGGGGCCGCGGTGCTGCCCGAAACCACGGCGTTTTCGGCCACCGTCACCGTGTCCCGGACCGAAGGGGACGGGCTTGGCGGCCTGTGGGCCCCCGCGGAAGGCATCGCCGGGCGTGCTTCGACCGTCGCCGCCACCGCCGCGGTTGCCGCCGCTTTTGCCGTGGCGATCTGAGGAGGGAAAGGACGACGCCGCGATCAAACTATACGTTATAGCGCAGTATTGGGTTGCCGCACCAGATCGCTTCGTGGTGTGTCGTTGGTTGAGAGCACGAGAGGAGATTCGAGACACCCGGAAGGCCTGATTGGTACGAAACAAAACAACTGCGCATGCTTTTGCATGATATTAATAACATACATGAACAAACGTACTAGAAGTAATTATTTAGAAAACAATGAAATCCGTGTTTTGGCGCGAACAAACACCACCAACGGCGTTGCTCGAATTCGCATCCGTACCGTAGTACTTGTAGTCCGTAGTCAGTAGCCCGCGGGGTTTGGTGGCTTGGTTCGTTCTGGTTGTACCGTGGGCTGCGCTGAGGTTGCGGGGGTCGGGCCGGGCTGGATCGAATCGAATGGAATGGAATGTGTTGCGTTTTTTCGAGGGGGATGGTCGCATCCCGAGTGAAGTGGGAACACCAAAACCCCGGTTTTCATTTTTGGAAAATAATGGTCGATCTTGTACATACTTTACCGTATCCTCTTGCATCCATGAACTAGAGATATACGAGTAGTAAACGACCATACGTATCTGGGGTAGTATTCGTACCATCTGCATGGTTCATGTGCGGCATGCTTTACCGTACGGTAAGGTACGAGACTATGTTTTCTTCCATTGATCGGCATGAACCATGAACCATAGAGAAAAAAGGGTACCTACGGTACGGTACTCGTACTCGTACATATGACACATGATTGCGAATTTCGAGTCCCCCCCCCGGCAGCCGGGATCGGGAGGGAGGCTTTCCACTGCGGTCCGTCCTTGAACCAACGTCGAAAAGGCAAAAAGCAAAACCACCGCAGAGGAAACGACGCAAGCGCGCCATCCTTGTTTCCAATCTGTGTCTGTATTTTGCATACGATTAGCATCCGTACGGAATGTACGTACTAGTACTGCAAGGAACGATTGGGAGTATCGTACGTATATATTGTACCGTACCGTAGCGTACGCACGATACCTATGAGTCCTCTCGTATCTCCAGCTACCATCGAACTTCGGCCTCTCTGCCTGTCCATTAGAAACATTCGGTTCATACGGTACCAATTACTGTACGGTACACGATACTTTTGCGGCACGGAATGGCAGTCGATGGGCATGGCAGCGGCAGCGGCAGCGACAACACACCGAACATCCTACCATACACCCAGCCTTGGCTACTTTTGTAGCTAGCGGCCACCAGCAACCGCCTCCTCTCCCCGCCGGAGCAACACAGGCAGGGCAACGCCAACGGCATTGGAAAAGACAACCCGGCACAACACCACACCACACCACACCACGCCACACCACGCAACACCACGCAACACCACGCCACACCACACCACGCCACACCACGCCACCCATCCCCAAACCAACCCGGCACGGCCCCGTCCCCCCCGATGATCCTCCGGCGGATCCGTCCACCGCCGCGCACGCGCCAATGGGGGATTCCGCCCCCCTGCCAAGGAGAGCGGCGGCGGCGGTCCTCTGGCTCGCTCCGTGCCCCCGCCTCGGAGCCCCGGCCGTGTCCGTTTCCATGGCCGTGTCCATGGCCGTGCCCGCGGAGGGGAGGCCTTCCGGCCGGGGGCAACCCCGGAGCCGTGCGGTGGTGGTCCTCCCCGGCGCCGCGGGCCCCGGAACGAGCCACCGATTCGGAGGCAGCAACCACAACGACGGCAGCACCCATCGACTCCGAAAGCACCAACACCAACGGCAACACCAACACCCACACCGATGCGGGGGAAAAGAGCATCGAGGAGCGGTACAGCCGGAAAACCCCCCTCGAGCACGTCCTGCTGCGCCCCGGAATGTACGTGGGGCCCACCGAGCGGCTCCCGCCGGCGGACTGCTGGGCGATGGACCCGCTGCCGCCACCGGTGGTCCTGCCCCCCCCGGGGAAGGACGGGCCGATCGCAAGGGGGGGCGATCCCTTGCTTCGGCCACCCCTTGCCCCCTCTCTGGTCCGGAGGGAGGCCGGCCTGGTGCCGGCCCTGCAAAAGATCTTCGACGAGATCCTGGTCAACGCGACCGACAACCACCTCCGGCACCCAAAGACCTGCAACAAGCTGGAGGTTTCCATCGATCGGGGGGACCCCTCCGAGGGTCGGCCCGCGTCGGTCTGGATCTCGAACAACGGAACCGGGATCCCCCTCGAGGTCCACACCACCGAGGGGATCTACGTCCCCGAGCTCCTCTTTGGGCACCTGCTGACGGGGTCCAACTTCGACGACGGCGAGAAGCGCCTCACGGGGGGCCGCCACGGCTACGGGGCCAAGCTCGCCAACATTTTCTCCGACTCCTTTGTCTTTGACGCGGTCGACGCGGAGAAGGGGAAAAAGTACACCCAGGCCTGGAGCGGGAACATGTCGGTCGCGGGACCGCCGGAGCTCGAAGAGCTCGGGGAAAAGGCGGCCAGCGGAACAACACCCGCACCGGCATCCGAGAGCTACACCTGCGTTTCCTTTTGCCCGGACCTCCCCCGGCTCACGGGGGACCCGGCCGCGGCGACCATCGACGACAAGGACTACTCCGTCATGTGCCGCCGGGTCCTCGACGCCGCGGGCTGCGCCGCCGGGGGCCTTTCGGTCTACCTCAACGGGACCGACGTCTCGATGGCCTCCTTTGGGGAGTACGCCCGCCTCTACCGGGGGGAGGGGGCGGCCCCGGTCCGCTTCTGCACCCCCGGCCCCCGGTGGGAGGTCGGGGTCGGCCTCTCGGAGACCGGGTCGTTCGAGGCGGTCTCCTTTGTGAACGGCATGGCCACGCCGCGGGGGGGGACCCACGTCCAGGCCATTGCCCACCAGGTGGCCAAGAGGGTCCACGAGAAGGCCTGCAGGGCCGATCCGGGCCTGTCGGGGGTCCTGACGCCCGGGATGGCCAAAAAGAGCCTCTTTCTGGCCTGCAACGCCTACATCGAGAACCCGTCCTTCGACTCGCAGATGAAGGAGTGCCTCACGTCCGGCCCGCAGACCTTTGGGAGCTCCTGCGCCCTTCCCGAGCGCTTTCTCAGGGATCTGGTCAAGCCCCTCGAAAAGGGCGGCCCCGGGATCGTCGAGGAGGTCCTCCGCGCCGCCAGGGGCAAGCAGCAGGCCAGCCTCTTCAAGCAGGTCGGGGGGAAAAAGACCAAGCGGCAGCTCCTGTCGATCCCCAAGCTCGAGGACGCCCACGAGGCCGCCTCGGGAGCCTCCTCTTGCTGCACCCTCATCCTGACGGAGGGGGACTCGGCCAAGGCCCTGGCGGTCGCCGGCCTGGAAAACATCGGCCGGGACCGCTTCGGGGTCTTTCCCCTCCGGGGCAAGTTCCTGAACGTCCGGCACGCGACGGTCGACCAGCTCTCGAGGAACGCCGAGGTCAAGGCCCTGGTGGCCATCCTCGGCCTCGACTTCGACAAGGAGTACCGGACCAGAGAGGAGCGGGAAAGCCTCCGGTACGGCCGCGTCATGCTCATGACCGACCAGGACACGGACGGGTCCCACATCAAGGGCCTCGTGATGAACTTTTTCCGCCACTTCTGGCCCGGGCTGCTGCAGCCGGCAACGAGCGGGGAGTCCACACCTGGGGTGGAGCAGGAGGAGGACCAGGACCAGGAGCAGGACCAGCAGCCGTTCCTCTCGTCCTTTCTGACGCCGCTCCTCAAGGCCACGAGAAAGGGGAGAAAAGCCGAGACGCTTTCGTTCTATTCCATGGCGGAGTACAACGCGTGGAGGAAAGGGCTTCTCGAGAACCAGGACGCCAGCGAGAGCATCGGGAACTGGAAGGTCAAGTACTACAAGGGGCTCGGAACGAGCACGCCCACCGAGGCGAAGGAATACTTTGCCGACTTTGACAAGCACCACGTAAGGTTCCGCTGGAACTCGAACCGGGACGGGGAGCTCCTCGACAAGGTCTTTGACAAGGCGAGGGCCGCCGACCGCCGGGATTGGATCGAGACGGTCTACGACCCGGACGCCACCGTGTCCTACGACGCGACCCGGACCGGCAACTCGCTGACCTACGAGGACTTTGTCAACAAGGAAATGATCCATTTCTCCAACAGCGACAACGTCCGGAGCATACCCAGCGTGGTAGACGGGCTCAAGCCCTCCCAGCGGAAGGTCTTGCACGCATGTTTCAAGAGAAAACTCAAATCCGAGATCAAGGTCGCCCAGGTAAGGAAACGGTAGAGCAACTCAACGGTGCCGTGGAGCGTCTTGTGTTCGAACCGACCGCGTTCCAAGCTTGGACGAGGGGGGACCGAGACGGAAGCCAAAGAGACACTGGCACCCGCAATCGATCGATGCAGTGTTCTTTGTTCCCGGCCTCATGTTGCGTTTCGTTGCGTTGCGTTGCGTTGCGTTGCTTGTTGTATTTCTTGTTCGTTTCATCGGCAGCTGAGCGGGTATTGCGCGGAACACACCGCGTACCACCACGGCGAGGCTTCTCTGCAGGGCACCATCATCGGGATGGCGCAGGACTTTGTGGGTTCGAACAATCTCAATTTGCTGACCCCTTCGGGGCAGTTTGGTACCCGACTGGCCGGGGGCGAGGACGCGGCGTCTCCCCGGTACATATTCACGCGTTTGTCTCCCGTCTCTCGGTACTTGTTTCCGGAAGAGGACGACATTCTCCTCGACTACCTAGAGGAAGACGGCCAGCGGATCGAACCGAGGTTTTTCTGCCCGATCATTCCCCTGCTACTAGTGAACGGCTCACAGGGAATAGGAACCGGTTGGTCGACGTTTATTCCACAGCACGATCCGATCAGCGTTCTGGACTATGTTCGAGCAAAACTCGACGAAAGCCTCCACCTGCCCCAGATCGAGCCGTACACCAAGGGGTTCCAGGGAAGAATCGAGCGCACGGAAAATGGGTACAAAAGCTACGGGTCGATCAAAGCGCTCAACAAGCGTACAGTCGTTATCGACGAACTACCAATTGGGGTTTGGACTAATAGCTACAAGGCTCTTCTATTGAGGATGCAAACGAAGGGGGCAATTGTCGACTTTAAGGAAAATCACACCACCACAAAGGTGTCGTTTACAATTCGGCTGAAGCCGAGCCAGATGATTAGGATGGAACAAACGGGTTTGGAACATGCTTTCAAGCTGACCTCGAATCTGCTTCTGACCAACATGAATGCCTTCAATGCCGACGGTTTGATCCAGAAGTTCGACTCTCCGGAATCGATTGCCGATGCTTACTTTCCTACCCGATTATCGCTCTACGACGACCGGAAGTCGGTCCTTACGTCCGAAATGAACTACAAGTCCGAGGTTCTGAAAAACAAAGCCCGATTCATCCAACTCGTATCGGACGGGAAAATTCATCTTGTTGGTGGCCAAATGACCGAAGAAAAGACCGTTTCTGAGCTCACATCTTTTGGATTCAGAACGGTGGAAGAATTAAATTCGCTTCGGAACAACAACAGCATTCACGACAAGCTCGCAGGCTGTGACGTCGGTCCGAGCGAAAACGACGAAGTGGTGGAAGAAAATTACAACGGCAAATCTTCGTTCGATTACCTCTTCAAAATGCCACTGTCTTCCCTCACGAGCGACAGAATTTCGGCTTTGATGAAGGAGGCAGCAGAAACGGAATCGAATCTAAACGATATTCGTGGTTTGCGCTCGGAAGAACTTTGGTTATCAGATTTGGATAAACTTGCCTCTCGTTTGTAAAACATCCATGGATCCGGGACGGTGATCAAGAGCTAAAGGATTTCGCGCCGGTATATGAACTATTCCTGAGTGCTCACTTTTGCTAAGAGTTGCAGCAGACCCATGATACTGTCATCGCTGGCGTTTTCCCAGGAATCCACTGATAGAAAATGCGCGAGCATTTCCCGTTCTACTCCCACCAATTTCAGGATTTGCTTTGTTGCTTCTGGCAACGGCCGAATAAATTTCCTCGCCCTCATGGTTTGGATAATTTCTTTGGCACGATCGATGACGGCATGGCTCACTCCGGCATTCTTTGCACAAACAAGGCCGGCTGACGAAGAGGCGACACCCTTTTCCAGCTTGAACAAGGGCGAAGCACCGTCCTCTTCCCCTTCCTTCAAATGAATCGTCATTCGAGAAGCTTGAATGCCCTCTTCGCCGTCTTCGATGACATTCATGGTAAACATCTCCAGAAAATGGGTTACGCATACCGTTTTGCATCGGATGGTCGAAAGCCTTTTCAAAGCGGCCCCCAGTATTGCGATTCCCGACGCGGGGTTGGTCCCCTTTCCAAATTCATCGACGAGGACGAGCGATTTTGGCGTTGCCTTTAGAAGAACGGCAGCCATTTCGGTGAGCTCCAATTGATAGCTCGATTGGGGTCTACTGCAGGTCTCGATAGTCGAGACGCGTGCGAAAATTTGGTCTGTGATGGAAATCATTGCTCGCGTGCACGGAATAAACGATCCGAGGTGTGCCATGTAGACGAGGAGTCCAACCTGTCGCATGTAGCAGCTCTTTCCACTATAATTCGGTCCGGTAACGCACAATATTTGCTTGGAATCATCAATCTGGACATCGTTGCTGACGAAATCGGTGTCGCAAATAATCTCTTGGAGCGGATGACGGCCGTCACGGATGTATATCAGCTGCTTCCGTTGCGGATGGTGTTGCTGCTGGTGACCTCGAGGTTGAAGATCTTCATCGTCGTCAATCAGCTGCGGTCGAGTGAATCCCAAGTCAGCAGCGCAATCGGCGAACGAAAGCAAACAATCCAAGGTTGACAAAGCCCTGAAGCATTCTCGAAGTTCGTTTTCCGTGTCGAGGATGTTTTCCTCTAGCTCTGTTACGATCATTTGCTCTGTGTCTTTAATCAAGCCATCCAAGTCACCAATTTCTTCGTCCATCCTTCTCATCTCGTCGCATTTGAAAAAAACCTCACCGTCTTGAACAAAAATCTGTTCAAAGTCTGGGGGCAATGGGGACGTGGGGTCTTTGAGTGTCCGAAGAACAAGGGTTTCGTTTAAGCCTACCAGGTATCCAACCTGTGGTATGAATATTACTGTCAGCCCATCGAGCTGCTGACCGTATTTATGGTAGAGATCCTTTGCTGCTTCTGCCAGGGTTTCTTCGAGACATTCGTATTGTTCCTTCCAGCCATCCAACTGCTCGTGAAAGCCATGACGAATCACGACCGAGGCTCCCTTTTCCTCCAAGGTTAGTTCACTATCGATGGTATTTGTGATGCGCTCCCTCAGATCGATCATAACTTCCACATTGCACTCGATACAAAGTTCCGAGAAGAAGGAGTACTGGTGATCACACGAGAAACTGTTGGGGCCCTGTTGTGGCGGAGCTGTTGTATGATTCATTGACGCCAGAAGATCGTTCCGGAGCACGTTGCCAATCGAAATAGCTGCGGAGAGTGTCGTGGTTAGGACCAGGAAATCAGTTGGCTTGACGGTGCATTTTTGGATTCGCATCAAGATTTTGTCCACCGGACCGACCTTTTGCAAAAGTCCGATGAGAACACCAACCGATGCCTGCATGCTTGGCTGCAGGAATAGTTCAATAGCGTCTTGGCGTGTCTGTATGTTTTCCAGATTGGTCAATGGCTTGAGCATCCACTCCCGCAACAATTGCTTCCCCCCTCGACCTGGTTGTTTGTTTTAACAAAGCAAAAAGTTGAATCGCCGTTGTTAATGTTTGGACGGAGCGAAACGGAAACGAAAAAACAAGGCAACCAAAAGGAACGTCGAGCTGTTAGTCAACGTGCGAGTTCGGAACAACGAAGTCTAAATCGGTCACTAAGATATGGGATTGCGTGTGGTCATTGGTCGATTGTTGGAAATACCCTTGCGAACAGTTTTCCGTTTCGCTGTTCCCACTTACTCTTGGTACGATCGAGCAAGGAGTATAGACTAAAACCTTCTTTGGAATGCCCGTGTCCCTTGGCAATGAGTGGATGGCGTTCGGTGGAAAAGATATTGAGCGCCGAAAACGTCGACGGAGAAAGGATCAAATACGACGATATTCCAGCCTCGATGATCCTGTTAACGGTGATGGTGTTCCCTTCCTCGAGTTGGAAGACTGTTTTCTGCAGATACGACAAAAGAGCTCCCAGGGCTTGCACCAGAACCTTTGAATCGAAATCGATGACGGCTGCCAAATAATGATAACTGGAAGGGCGATAAAGGGTCTGTGTGGATGACCCATCCCGGGGAAAATGCCTATCGTTGTCCGGGTGATTTCGATATCTACTGTCGCTCCTTCCCATTGCTGCTGCGGTTGCTGATAGTCGTGCTTCGTCCATGGCTCTTTGTTTGAGCATGGAGAGCACCTGCAATTTTTGCAAAATAATACTTCTGCAAGCACGAACGTCAAAGATTCCTGATTTCAACAGACGATACGGAATGGAAGACCGAGGCGAGGGGTTTCCTCCTTCTTGACGGTGATGGTGCCCCTGCTGCTCATGTTCGGTTTCCAGAAGAGGTTGAGGTTGTCGCGTTACCATTTCAAGAAGAGGAATGTTGTTGACGATCCGATTTCTATTCGGTAGTCGGTTTGGAGCCGACATTGAAGGGAAAATATATCGGGAACGAACCAAGTTGTGAATTGTAAAATTGACAAAACAATACGACTGTTAGAGTGTAAAACAACTAATAATATCCTTCGGAATGGCTTTTTGAAAACGATATTTCCTGCGTTGCTCTTTATTTTCGTACTTACCCCACCAAGACCATGTTGGGTCGCGTCGCTTGCAAGAAGCGCTCCACCAAGGATTCTGTCTCGTATCCAGTCACGGCCGCACAGGTTTCCGTCGTGATTTCGTTTCGATCTTCGTTGTAGCAGCAAAACGATATATTAGATCCTTCTTCGACCACCGACATGACGCAAAGGCTTGGTTCCAGTGGAGCGGCTGCCGCGGCGGGAATTTGCCCCGGACTGCTCTGGTTTTGCAAAAGGACTCGTCTGTTGCCGCTGGTGGTGGTTGTGTCCTCGTCGTCGACACCAACTCGCGTTCGCGTTTGTCTCCCACTAGAACGGCTTCGATTCCTTCTGCTGCTGCCTCTGCTGCTGGAGGGTGCACATTTGCCACGACTCGTCAAAGTGCGAACACTCCCGCTTTCGAACGAATAAGCAGATCTCCTGCTTCTCTCGTCGATGTTGTCGTTGTCGTTGTCGTGGTGCGACGCCAAAGAGACAGAAGATTCTCTCCCCGGATCGCAACTCCGGTGGCTAAGCACACTCGCAAGGCTTCTACCGCCAGCACTACCACTGCTACCAATCGAGGTCCTTCTCATTGTTCCGATGGACGGTTGGTTCAAAATGACAATGAACAATGGCTTCGAGAGAGAGAAAGATTGAACGAAAAAAACAATCCGATGAGCTACTTCCACAACGCGCGTGTCTGCACAGAAAAATCCGAGTCCCACTTAGCTCCTTTTCCGTCGTTTTCAATCGAAAGACAGAAAACAAGTGAATACGTAGCTTTCACGTAAATACTCGTACAATGGCAGGGACTGTACGATTGTTTATGGTACGTCGTAGTCGGAGAAAAGAATGTCACAACTGATCACATAACGAAGACAAAGATATAGAATAACATGTTGACCGCCATGGAAAAGCCACCATCATCGCATCTGGAATTATTCATTGATGGCTTGTTGCTCTTTCTAGTTTACCTTTCTATCTTGCAGCCAGGGATCCTCCAATCATGTCATGGCGTTTTCGTCTTAATATTTTTCACTCAGAACTAGTACTAATGACTGTATTCCAGTGCCAAATTATTACCAACACGCTTAGCAGTTCGCCCAACCGGAGCACACCGAGATGCGGACCGGAACAGAACAACGACACAAGAACAATAAAACTGTGGTTGGAGAAGCGAAACGGTGCCGACCCGGAACCTTCTGAATCTACCGTACATATGCTAGTTTCCATTTCACGCCAGGCAGCTTGATCGCAGTGTTATAGGGTTAGTGATTATTCTATTGGGACAGATTGCTCCGGGGTGCCGGTGCTGATGGGACAGCGAACTCCGCGGCACCGGGGATGGCCTTTGGGGTTCGTTGGTTGCCCTTCCACTCCGTTCCGCTCCGCTCCCTTCGTCTCGCTCGGCAACCTCGCTCGCTCACCTCCACAGCTTGAGGGTCTTGTCGAAGCCGCACGTGACGAGGCCTTGTCTCCCGTCCCCCAGGATCCCGGCCCCCGTGACCTTTCCCTCGTGCCCCCGGAGGGTGGCCAGAATCTTCCAGTCCCGTGCCGACCAGACCCTGGCGGTCCCGTCGAAGGAGGCCGAGACGAGGAACTCGCCCCCCCCCACGCCTCCCTGCTCCCGGTCCTGGAACAAGAGCTGCGTGACCAGCCCCGAGTGGGCCGGGACGGAGGAAGAGAGCCTTCGCCTGCGGAGGTCCCAGATCTTGAGGGTCCCGTCGTCGCCCGCCGTGGCGAGCTGGAAGCCGTTGGGGGCGAACTCGGCACAAAAGACGCGCCTGGCGTGGCCCAGAAAATGGTGGACCGACCGTCCGGTGCGGAGGTCCCAGAGCTGCACCACGCCGCCGTAGTCGGTGGTGGAGCACAGGGATCCGTCGGGGTGGAAGCCGACGCCGTAGACCTCCCTGGCGTGCCCGTCTTGGAGGAGGAGCTCGGTCCCGGTGGCAGCGTCCCACATCCTCCAGGTGTGGTCGAAGCTCGTGGTCACCAGGTGGTCCCCCATCGGGTGGAAGGCGACCTTGCAGAGCCGGTTGGCGTGGCCCCTCAGGTGGGCCGCCTCCTCGATCAAGTAGGAAGGTTCGTTCCCCCCGTTCTGCTCCGTTTCGCTGCTTCCGTCCGCGCCATCGTTCGGGCGGACCGTCCACAGCTTTGCCGTCCGGTCGATCGAGGAGGTCGCCAGGACCAGCGGCCCCCCGGCCCTCTGCGGTTTCGTTGCGATCCCCATGATGCGGTCCTCGTGCGCCAGCGTCCGCTCCGCGGCCTGGTGGAGCGAGGCGTCCCAGAGCTTGATCGTTCCGCTCCAGCTCCCCGTGGCCACCAGCGGGTTGGGGTTGCCCCCTGTTCCGGCGAACACCGAGGCGATGCACGAGAGGGGCCGGGGGTCCCCGTACTGGGATCCCTCCGCCCCCATCTTCCGGACGGACCGGTACAGGGAAAGGCAGTCGGTTTCGATCTCGGTGGCCCCTTGGTCGCCGTCACAAGGATCGCCGCTTTCGGCGTGGTCGCTTTCGCCGGCACAAGGATCGCTTCCGTGGACCAGCCGCGCCCGCTTGCGCTGCCACTGGGCCCGGTAGGTCCGCTCCTGGTCCAGCCGGTCCCTGGCCCGGTCCAGGGAGAAGGCCGAGAACCGCTCGCGGGCCTTGACCAGCCCCTGGGACGCCCGGCTGTACTTGGTGATGGCCTCCTCGGGTTCGGCGCTTTCCCCTTTGGTTGCCCCTCGAGCCCCTTCGCGCCCCCCGGGGGCCCCTTCCGAAGCACCCCTCTCCCCCCTGACGAGCTCCCGGGCCATCGCCATCCGCAGCCGGTCCCGGACGTTGGCGGGGTTCTCCCCAAAGAGGCGGACCGGGAGGCCCATGGCCCGCAGCGAGGTGCGGACGTCCTGGGGGAGGGTCGGGACGTCCACGGAAAAGGCCCGGTTCCTGGCCTCCATGTCCAGGAGGGCCTCCTCGTGCTCCTCCCGGCCCCTGCGGGAGGCGGCCGTGAGCTCCATCACCTCGACCCCGGCCGTTGCCACGCTGGAGTTTCCCAGCGCCGTCGTTGGAACCGCCGCCATGGTGTGGTGTGTGGTGTGGTGTGTGGTGTGTGCGATGCGAGATCTCTGCCGGGCCGGTGCTCTTCAATCAATCGTGGTTGCTCTCGCGGTCTTGGTTGTGGCAATGTTGGGATGGTGCGGTGCGTCGGATGGTTGGGATGGTGCCAAAGGAGGGTGCTGGTTGGCTCGACGGATGCGACCATGTGCCGGTACTGTTACTGTTACTACCGGTAGGTCACGAATGATGCTGCGCTTTGTAGCGCCACAAAAAAATCCCTGTTGTCAAACCAAGCGACGTACGCCGTAGGAAACTCTCACTGCCACCACAAAGTGTCGCTACGATGAAGATCTACCGTACGGCATCTTTTGTAACTGCATTTGTTGATGTCAACTCGATTTAGACTAGGACTTCTAGTTATTAGTACTCTAATACAGTATGAAGGTACAGTGATAGGATGACCCCAGAAATCCCGGAGAATGACCGCAGAACAACGGATGCTACTTGTACGCTAGAAGAACGGTACATCGCATCGGTAGTGGGGAATTCCTGACGGTGCGATTCGGCAGTCCTCGGAATTGTTGTACATCATAGTAGAGGTTGTACGAGAACCGAATACAGTAGTCCAAATCGCTACGGTCCCGTGCCCCTCGCATCGTACGAGTGTCGTTCGTACGAGACAAGTAGGAGCACTACGAGTGCAGTACTCGTGCTCGTACTCGTACTCGTAGTACGGTACCATACTCTTGAAATTGAAACGAGTGTCAGTCTCCCCCATCGTTGTTCCTGCCAATTCTTCTTCGTGTTTCTTGTGCTTGTGCTTTTGTGAGTGATTGAGTGAATGCTGTCTGCGCAACACAACACAACACAACACAACACAACGTGCTTGTGACATTGAAGAGTCCATCGAACCAGAGTGACTTAGAGAAACCCAATCGCAGTGCACCGCACCGCACCGCACCGCACAGCACAGAAATCCATTGGACCCAACCGAATCACCTTTGGCAAAGCCGAAGAAACGAGTCTCCGAACCAGAGCTGTCGAACGACGAGCTAGCGCCAAAGCGAACACAAAGGCCCAGACGAACCAGGAGTCCGCGCTCGGAATCGAATCGAATCGAAACGGAGGCAACCAAAGAGAGAAAAGAGACGCATCCCGGATCCCCCGATCGCAAAACAATGCCAACTTTGACCACCGCGCCCGCATCCGCATCCCCCGGCGGCGGGGAGAGGGACAACGAGAGCGAAACCGAAAAGGCGGGAAGCCCCTGCCCCCCGTGGTGCATCTTTGTCAAGACCGTCGGCAGGGGCTTTGAGCGCCGCGGGGATCCGGAAGCGGAACCCTCTTCCGGGAGCGGCCTTCCCCCGGCGGCGGCGCTCTCCTTCTCCGTCCGGGTCCGCCCGGACGACAAGGTCGACTCGCTGCACGACGAAATCGAGGGCGTCACCGGGGTGGGGGCCTCCCAGCAGAGGCTCATCTACCGGGGCCGGCTCATCGGAGCGACGGACGTGGGGGCCGCTGCGAACAGCAGCAGCAACAGCAACAACACTGCAAATGCCTGGGAACGCGGGGCGGAACCCCCGGGGGTCGGAGATCCCCCGAAAGACCGCAAGGCCTCCCCGCCCCCCGGCGACAAGACCAGCACCGACGAAGAAAAGGAATACAGGATAAAGGACATTGTGGGCCTCTGCGACGGACAAACCATCCACCTCGTCCGGAAACGGGACGATGCGAGCGCAACCGCAAAGGCAGCCGCGGATCCGACGGCGAGTCCGAGTGGCGCAGAAACCGCTGGTCGGGAGAACGAGAACGAGAACGAAAACGAAACAAGCAACGAAAACGAAAACGAAACCAGTGGCGGCGCCGATGCGGGCATCGATTCCAACGGAGGCAGCGCCACCACCACCAACGCGGAGAGCGATCGTTCCGGAAGCGGGGGAGCCCTGCTGGCCGCCCTTTTGGGCCTGGGCAGCCTCGCAGAGGGAGCCGGAAGTCCCGTCGGGTTGGGTGGCCCCGAGGCCCTGGCCACGAGCCGAGCCAGCAGCGCCTCGAACACGCCCACCAACAGCAACAACAACGGCACCGGTGCCACCCGGGGCTCGCCGTGGAGGTCCTCTCCCCGGGGAGCCAACCGCGAGGCCTCTGTCGGCGGCTCCCTTTCGCCCCGCCACGTCCGCCGACCAACCTACAGGCTTGCGGCCGAGGACCTGGAGGTCGCCGATCCCGGGCCCATGGAATCCGTCCGGCAGGGCCTCATGACCTTCCGCACCATTCTGGACTCGCAGCCGGCGCTCGGGGCCGGCGGGGAGAGGGCCACCGGAAGCGCGGGTGCAAGCGCAAACGCAAGCGCAACCGCAAATTCAAATTCAAACGCAAGCGCAACCGCCCACCCGCTGCAAACCAACCGCGAGTGGTTCCGGGGCCAGTGGCTCGACGCGAGGGACACGGTCAACCAGTGGCTCGAGGCCACCGTGGTGGACGTCGTCGATCCGGAAGACGTCCTCGGGGACGCCTCGGCCCTGCACACCCACACCCCGCCCTGCGTCCACACCAGGAGGTACGGGACCACCGAGCAAAACCCGCCCCGCCAGCGGAGGGTCCCCAACGTCGACAACGACCTCGCCATCAGCGCCAACGACCTGGAGGGCCGCCTCCGGTTGCTGGTGGAGGAATGCGAACCCGGGGACCCGGGGGAGATCGCCCCTTCGCAATCGGTGGGGATGGACTCCTTCTCCGGCCGGTCCTTCCGGCCCCGGTCCACCAACGAGGGCGTCTCGCTCCTCCTCATCCACTACAACGGGTGGCCCCACCGGTGGGACGAATGGATACGGAGCGACTCGGAGCGCCTGCGGCCCTTTCGGACCCGGACCCGCCACCCGACCATGGTGCGTCTTTTTTTTTTGGCTAGTCCCGTCTCGTCTCGTGTTGCCTCGTTTTGTTGCCGCAAAAGCTCACTTTGTTTGTTGTTTTGTTTTATTTTGTTTCTATTTCGTTTTCGTTTTCGTGTTCAGTCCGCTCTGGCATCCCCGACACCGCAATCGATTCTCAACGAGGCACCCAGAACGAATATTGTTCCGGACGGTGGCGAGGAAGACGACCGCCTGGCGGTGTTGCCGGAGCTCGGCCTTGCACTTTCGAGGGTGAGCAGTGTGGTGGAAAGCCTGGCAAGCCGGGAACACCAATTCCAACAGCGACAATTAAGACGGCAACGAAACGGTGGCGGCGTCGACCACGAATGCGACAACGACAGCGACAGCGACAGCAACAGCAAAAACGACAACGACAACGAGCTGGAGGACCTTCGCCCGGCGTCAAGCCATACAAGCACCGGTACAAAAACGAACGGAAACCGCTGCCGGAGAACCAAGGATGGCCTGCCGTGGATTGCTAGGGATTCGGACTCTGTGCAAAATGGTGGGGACTCGGAAGACAGCGAACACGATCGTTCGATCGCCACCAGCAGCTACGGCGATGGCACGTCCGAACCGCAGCCCAGTAGCCTAGACGTACTGCCGGACTATGACATCCGAAACGAGTTCGAACCGGCCACCCCGGGCAACGACACCGGCGACGACGATGCCGGCGACGAAGCAGCAGGTATTGCCAACGACACCACCACCACCACCACTACCACCTACACCCAGGCAGAGCTCCGGCAGCTCGCGACGCTTTTTGATCGTTTGGGAAGAACCCTGACCGATGCCGCGCCCCACATTGCGTCTCTGGCGGCATCGCTCCCACCGGAGGGAGTCGAAAACGGCCAGGGCAGCAACAGCAGCAGCAACAACAACACGAACAGCGAGGAGTCCACGGAGGATGCCCCGGAAGAGCCGAGCGTCCCGGGCAACGAAGCCTCCGCGGCCCCGCTCGGTGGCCTCCTATCGATGTGGTCCCGCGAACGCGAGCGCCGGCGGCGGAGCCTCGACCGCGACCAAATCACCGCAAGCACGCGGTCCGCGACGCTCCTGGAACCGATCGACCCCGACCACACGGACTTTGCCAGCGGGGTCGTCAACACCACCCGCGGGGAGGTCCGCAGCGGGCCCCGGAGCCGGGCGTCCCACCAGGAAGACCTCGGCAGCCTCCTCGGAACCTACCTGACCGCGGCCAGCCTCGGCAGCGCCGGATCGTCTTCCGGCGACCAAAACGGCGACAGCGGTTCCGGCTTTGCCAGGATCTTGCAGCGCGGGTCGACCGTTGGATCCGGCGACAGCGGCATCGATATCCACATCCACGCCATTGTCACGGCACCCKGGATGTCGCCCGGTGGGATGGGCATTGCCACCCTCGGCGGTGGCGGCGGAGCGTCGCCACCCACCATGGCCACCACCCTCGGGGGCCTCTCGAGGAACATTTTCTCCTCGAGCCTCGGCCGCGGCGGGACCACGGCACCAACGGCGGTGGCGGCGGCGTCGACCTCGCTGTCCTCGGGCATCGTGGAACCCGGGGAAGAAGAGGACCACTCGGACCTCTTCTCCGAGCTGTACTCGGAGACCCCGACCCCCGTCGATCCGAACGGCGCCCGGGCGCTGGGGGAGGCCGGGGACGCCGGAAGCAGCCCGGCACCTTCCACCCCGCCCGGGGACGGGGGGGTTCAAGAATCCCCCCCTCCCGCAGAGGGAAGCAGCACGAGCGGCCGGTCCCCCCGCTCCTCCTCCGAGCGCCGGTCGGGCGTCTTTCGCCTCTTTCGGAGGCGCAGCAGCCGCGGCTAGGAGCAAAGCTACACTTGCGGGTCCGACCCCGCAACGTTGGGCCGAGTCGAACCGTTTCGATTCGTTCGTCCACGCAGGAACGGTTGGATGGATTCATTTTTTCTTATTATTTTTGTATCCTTGGCATTCATTCTACTGTCACATACCACTTTGTAGTTTTTGCCGGCGAGCGGAAGATTAGCTTGGAAAAAGTCTATTAGAATTTCTATGGTTTTGGTTATGATACATGTAACATAGTAGCAGGAAGAAATAAAGCCACGCTTCGTTGTAGCGGCCGCGTGCAACACCGGTATTTGCTTGCTTGGTGTTCTGGCACGGTGCAAGAGGGCGTCGTGTTTTTTGCTTTCATCGTTAGAGCTCGCCCCGCGGCTTGAAGCTCGGCAGCCACGAGAGAATTTTCAGCTGCCGCTCCTGGAGGGCGTCCTCGATGACCTCCTGCGGAATCAGGTTCTTCAGGACCTGCTTCATGAACGCCGCATTGAAGCCCGCGAGGCTACCGTACACCGCGTCCTTCCAGTACCTCCTGAGAAAGTCGCGGTTGTTGTCGGGGTTCATCCCCCGGCGAATGAACATGTAGCTAAAGCCCCAGCAGATGGAGGTCACCAGCGATTCGTATACGGCGGTCCACAGCTTGTTGGGAGAGCTAAAGCCAAAGAGAAATATCCTCTTGGTGGCCGCAGAACGGCTCATCCAGAGGATCACCGAGGCCACGAGGCCCGCCATGTCACCGTTCTCGACGCACTGGAAGAGGGACTCCTTGTCCTTCGAGCAGTCCTGGACGTTCATGAGCTGCTGCTCCACGGCCGCGTGCCAGCCCGGGGCCCTGGCCTGTATCTCTGCAGAGATGGCAATGAGGGAGAGGAACAGCACAAAGTAATTCGCCAGCACAAAGACCACTTGACGCTTTTCCTGGTATGGCCGGGGAAAATAGTGCTGGCGCCCACCGGTGCGCTCTTTGAGCAAGAGGCTGGTGATTTCCCGCAGGCTCTTCTGGATTTGGTCTTCCGGGTGGAGGGATGCCACCTCCAGGCTGGATTCCTTCGAGTTGTTCTCGTCTTCATCGTCATCGTCGTCGTCGCCCGTGTCTTTCGAGCTCTTTTTGTCTAGCAGTTGCTGCTGTTTCTTTTGTGCTTTCTGGTTCTTGGTCGACGGCGGATTTTTTCTTCCATTCTTTGGTTTCAGTTTCAACGGCTCGGTTGGTGCCGGCATGGCTTGGAGGTTGTTCAGGCGTGTTCCCAGCAACGCCAGTTGATTTGCGTTGAGCCCTAGGCCCTTCAAATCCACAGATGCGGGGAAGGGACTGGGGGCTGCGGAGGGCGAGTCGGGCGGCCTGCTGTACTCATAGTCCGAGAATCTTGTGTATTTTGGAGGTGTCATATAGCCGTCGTTTGTGGTTGCGAAGCGAAGCGTAAGCCTTGATCCATCGGGAATGTAGGGGCAAAGAACAATCTCTGCCGACCAATAGGTGATGGCAGTGAAAACAATGAAAATAAGTGAGTGATAAGGTGTTGGAACAACCAACGCAGCCCCGATTTGATACGAAAAAGAAAAAATGCGAAACGCACCTTCGGGTGGATCGGAGCTCTCGTCGAGCACGCGAAAATCCACAAGTTTAATGGAGTCCTTTAGGCCTAGTTTTCGGCGCACGCTGTTTTGCACGTGCTCTTGTAGCTCTATAGATGTTGTACCTTCGTACCAAGATACAGTCAGGGTTCCCCGGTTGGTCCATTGGTCTGACTCTGTCTCCGCGCCGGTCGCCTTCCCGTATTCGACGATCGGTGACGAAATATCCGACGAGGGACGCTTTCGGAGTATTCCTTTTTTTCGGCGGAACGACAAGAAGCCGCTCTTCTCGGGCTCGTTGTTGCTCAGGGTACCTGCTTTCACCTGTTCCCAGAGGTGGAGGTGAATCTTCCGCTTGCCCCCGGGCATTGTGGCAACCTGGTGTGGAATCTGAAGCATCGACTGCGGTGTCGGTTGGTGTTGCTGCTGCATCGGCTGTTGGGTGAACGAAGGCCTTTGGGGGAGTGGATGCTGGTACCCGTTGTGTGGAGTTAGGCGGGCCGGCGGCGGTTGGTGTAGTCCCTGCATCGACAACGAATCGTAGGAACCTACACTCCCAATTTGAGGCACTACCAGTGGGGGCAGCAGCGGAATAGGAATAGGGTCGTAATCGGAAAGGAGAAGATCCGGAGATAGAGTATCGGGAGTGGTACGAGTGGCGTGGGCAAACATGTTCGAAGCGATCGGTTTCACTGCGACACCACCGCCGCTGTTGTCGACAGCTTTAATGTTCTTGGTTTCCAAGCCCATGCCAGATGCCTCGCTTGCTGGCGTTTGGGAAGATTCGAAGGGTTGTTGTTCGTTTTCCGATCCACCGATGTAGGCATTCGGATCCCTATCATTGGTACTAGTTAGCGTCGTGGATTCCATTGCTTCGTGATAGATTTGTTGGTCCATTGCTGCTGTCTCCATCGGCATGCTTGGTACTGATTCTAATTTATCCCCGTCACTTGAGTTTTCCTTCTTAGCCCCTGCCCCCTCTGGTTGCACACCGTTGTCCTTTGGCTTTGTAGGTGTTTGTTCGGCCGGTGGGTGGTGGTTATCGGTAGTTTTTTTCATCTGTTGTTCTCTCTCGACTGCATGTTTCGATCTTGCACGTTTCACCGCCGATCCTGGTGGTTCACGGGGTATCTTTCTCGGCGACCTCGACCGCGACCGCTGCTCGTGGTCAGTTGGATCGGCTTCTAACATTGGAGACGTGACATTGCTGCGGTTTTCTGTGATTTCCAATGGCGTTGGTATCGGCGGCTGTTCTCCTGCTGCAACGTCCTTTTCATCCCCCGAATCTGCCAATACTACGTCTAGCATGGAGTCGTCGAACCTCCGACTGTGTTTCCCCTTCGGAATCGGAGTTGTTCCTTCTGGTTCGAGACACGCAGCAGCGCTTGTATCGACAGCGACAACGCCGCCATCCAAATCTGCGTCAACTTCTGGATCTGCATCAGCGTCAACCTTTGCGTCAACATCTGTAACATCTGTGATCATACCTGCGTCACCGTCCGCGTCGACATCAGAGTCTGTGGAACTCGCGCCCGTCGCATCATCGTCGGATTCGATCGGAAACCCGATAGATTCCACAACTTCCGTCGTATTTTCGTCGTGGAAGGAGATCGATTTGTTGGGGGCATCTTCGGGTGTCGTTGCTGCCGTTGGGTCAGTATTGGGTTGGTCCCCATCGGAAAGAATCATCGTCGTCTCCGACTTCTCTGTTGTTTGGGGCTCTTCGTATTCGACTGATTCGATTTTCTCTTCGAGATGCTCAATGGGAATCTCGGTTTGAGTTGTCATTCTTTCCGCTCTGTCCTCCGGAAAAAGGAGAAGAAGTATCCACTACTGATAGTCTCTGCATACATGTATGCCCAAGCGAGGCAGTGAACAAATACAACTGGTGAGTCCCTGCGTCCCAAAAGATGCCATCTGGTCGAGAATTTTTTTCGTGTTACACGTTTACGTGTTCCTTCGAGTTCACACACTACGGCAATAGCACGAATACGAGCCCAAAACCTACGCACTGTACGGTAGATGTGTACTGTATCACAATAATTTTTATCGTTTCACTCATCTCAAACACACACACACACACACACACACACACACACACACACACACACACACACACACACACACACATCATACTCGTACCGTTACGAGTACTTACACACGTGAACTAAAAATTTCAACCTCGGAATTCAGTACTAATAGTACTGTAGAATTTTTCCGCATCTCAAAGGCCATAATTGTCACGTTCATACGTACGGCAACAACACCAGATGTCAACTTCAAACTGAAAAAAACTACTCAACCCTCGCACGGCATTTACGTACCATACTACCGTACGAGCAACGAGTACGAATCCAAGACCCAAACCCAATCATAGTTTTACTGTTGACACGCGGAGTTGTCAAGAGAGTCCCATAACCTAATGGAAATTCGAAAGAATTTTTTAGTGAGTCCCTCAAAAACTGGTTTTGGTGCCTATCTCGTAATGTTTTGAAATGTTCCCCCCGATTTAGCATCGACCCATTCTCCCCCCTGTGCAGTTTTACGCACCTATGAAAGGGCTATTGAAAGTTTGAATCGAAATCGAAACCACGGATGCGGCAAGAGAATCATCATTCTCAACGGCATCGCTGCTTCTTGTTTTTTGTTTTGTTAGAAGTATTTTGTTACAGCACTGGCGTTCGTAGTTCGCACATTACGTCCCAATTACTACGACCTCGCGAGAGGTTATCGGACTGCCATAAGTGTTCCAGTGCTCGCACATCGGAACTTGCCAACTGCCAGGAACAGATTTATTGTCTACGAACGCTACGTATGGAACCTACTGAGATGATATTGTTTTGTTTTTGACATTGAAAGGTGCAAGTCCTAGTCGTAGTCGTTGGAACCAACCCAAAAAAGCTGGGCTGACCGCATTGCATTGCATTCAATTGGATTGGATTGGATTGGATTGGATTGAACTGAATTGGACGAATAAAGCACTGTTGGTTTCCGACATTATATCTCCTTGCTTCCTTGATATTGAAGGCGCAGGCAAGTGCTTTACTCAGAGACTTCAGCACTCAGTACCTGAACGGACCAAAAAATAAATCAAATCAATCCAAAATAGCAGAATCGTCATGGGGTGCTGCGAGTCGGTAGAGGTCGATAAAAATGGCAACCAACGCCGCAACTCGGCGTCCTCGATGTTTCAGTCGTCTGCCTTTTCCAAAGGTAGAAAGCGTGGGGAAGAAACCGCTCTCCGAAAGGTGGACTGCATCGACGAGTCGAGGGAAATCATCTGCGGTGGGTTGCGACTGAAGTACGCCTACTTCAGCCAGAGGGGATACTATCCGGACTCTCCCAACAAGGCCAACCAGGACGCCTACAGTGTAACGGAGCGGGTCGGATCGCCCGATTCGAACGACGCATTTTTTGCGGTCTACGACGGACATGGTATGAACGGAGACCAATGCGCACAGTACGCCAGGGATAAGCTGCCGCTTTACCTCGAGAAGTACATGAACAAGGCAAAGGCAAGGGAAGCAAAGAAGCCGGAAACCAAGATGTCCGTCAAACAATCCTCGAGGAACATACAGAACGACTTCAATCCCCTCGCCCACATCGAGCTGTCGAAGGAGCAGATGCAGAAAGCGTGCACCCGTGCCCACGTGGACTGCAACAACGCCATGCACCAGGACATCGACGACAGCCTGTCGGGAACAACCGCGATCTCGGCCTACATTCACGGCCGTCGGAACCGCGTCACGGTTTGCAATGTGGGTGACAGCCGGGCGGTCCTCGGAAAGGCGACCCAGTCGACCGGCTACGAGTACGGCCGGGGGCAGGCGCTCAAGGCCTATCCCCTCTCCCGTGACCAGACGCCTTACCGCAAGGACGAGCGCATACGCATTCGGAAAACGGGTGCCCGGATTCTCTCCCTCGACCAGCTGGAAGGATTGGAGCCGATCTACAACCGGGACGACGATCCCGACAACGATGAGGGCGATATAGAACTCGGCGAGGAGCTAGACGAGGGTGGCGATCCGCCCCGCGTGTGGAGTCCCGACGGGGACTACCCCGGGACAGCCTTCACCAGATCTCTGGGGGATGCCATGGCCGAGGAACTCGGAGTTTTTGCCGAACCCGAGATGCTGACGAGGGAGATCAAACCTGAGGACCGGGTCATCGTCATTGCGAGCGATGGGATTTTCGAGTTTTTGACCAACCAGAGCGTCATCGACATTTGCGCAAAGTTCACGGATCCCCTCAAGGCCTGTCGCGCTGTGGTGGCCGAGAGCTACGAGCTCTGGCTTCAATACGAACTCCGAACGGACGATATTACCATCATTTGCATATTCGTCGAGGCACTCACGGAGCCATCCGTCATGGAGACGGAATACGTCGCAACGCATTCAACCCGCAACGATTCCCATAGTGGCGAAGTTACCCTGGCATCGGGGGCCGCACGTCCTGTGAGAAACCGGATGACCAAGGAAAAGGCCCAGGAAATCGAAAAACTCAAGAAGAATTTTGTGGTCGACGAAGCGGACCTCGCGGAGCTCAACAAGGAAGTCGATCTCGACGCGCTCTACACCCACAAAAGCGCATCGGAGAAAGCAAGAATCGCGGACGCCATCAAGACCTCGGTCATGTTCCGGAACGTTACCGATGATCAGCGCGAATTGATCTACGGTGTCATGGAGCCGATCCGAGTCAAGAAGGGTGATTGGGTGATCAAGCAGGGTTCGGTCGGAGACCGCTTCTACATCATCGACGAGGGATCTTTTGAGGTCCGAATCCGGGGAGAAGGCGAGGAGGACGATGGCTCCGGTGGCGTTCTCACCCACATCTACGAGGGATCCGCTTCGAAGCACCTGCACCCCTGCTTCGGCGAGCTGGCCCTCATGTATTCGGCCCCCCGGTCCGCCTCGATCATCGCCCGCACGGACGGCATCCTGTGGGCCCTGCACCGGTCCGCCTTTCGACAGATCCTGGCCCAGTCGCAGGGGACGCGGAAGGAACTCATGAAGACCCTTTCCAAGATCCCCATGTTCGGGAAACTCTCCAAGGAACAAATCACCAAGCTGGCGGTCTCCTTTGACGAGATCGCCTTTGGCCGGGGCGAGAACATCGTCCAGCAGGGCCACGTCGGGGACTCCATGTTTGTCATCACCTCTGGAACCTGTGGTAAGCAGCAAAATCGAAAATAGATTCTGGATCGTTTTGTTTGAAACCTGTTGTCTCTGTTTCTTACAAGACTACCATGCATTGCATTGCATTTCGTTTCCTTGATTTTTATCTATTGTTTCGAACACACAGAACGCGTAAAGGTGACAAAGGGAGAACCGAAGAGCTCGACGCTCAAAACAGGTGACCACTTTGGCCACGAGGTTATCCTTGACAAAGAAAAGTATTCGGCGACCGTCGTATCCCTCCAGACGATGACTGGGTGGAAAATYAAGAGAGATGTTTTGGCATGCAGGGTCCCGCTGGAGAAACTGAAGGGTAGCAGTTCGTAGTATCGCATAGAAGTATAACGAGCAAAAGAAGCGAACAAATGAAAAAAAGAAACTCTCTTTGTTTTTTCCCAGGTTCACGTTAAGTGACACTGGGTATGGTCGTTATGCAAATGCAGATTGGTGAATATTAGACGGGTTACTATCGTACTACTAGTTTTGCAATTTAGCGACATGCGCCACGGCCCTACTGCTTTTCACAGCTCGCTCCCGGTCGGAAGCAACCTCGGCAGCTCGATCTTTGGACAGGCGTCCATGACGACATCGAGGCCGGCTTCTGTCGCGGTTGCAGCGGCCTCCTCGTTCACGATCCCCGACTGCATCCACACGCACCCCGCGCCAACGGAGATGGCCTCGTCGACGATCGGGGGGACCGCCGCGCTGTTCCGAAAGACGTCGACGATGTCGATGCCCTTGTTCCCGGAAACGGGGATCTCCGACAGGCTGGCGTAAACGGTTTGCCCGTGGATCTGCTTGCCCGCGAGCCCGGGGTTTACCGGGACCACCTCGTATCCGTGGTCCAGGAGGAACTTCATGACAAAGTTGGAGGGGCGCTCTGGTTTTGGGGACGCCCCCACCACGGCGATGGTCTTGGCGTTGAGCAGGACCCTGCGGATGGTTTCCGGGTTGTTCCGGAACATGCTGTTGTTCGTTGCAGTGGAAAGCGCCGTTGACTCTTGAGACACAAACAGAGCCAGAACAACAAGGACCGATGAAAGCGCGAGGGAAACGAATCTAGCTGGGAAAAAGACTCTCGTCGGCCTCTGTATCGTCACAAGCATGCTGCTCGATCCTGGCATACAGTATCTTCTCTCCCAATCTGGTTTGTGCAGAAACCGGATACTGTAGTACGAAATACTGTCGAATCATGGGAAACATCGGAACGTACTGTACGAAACGTACCGTATCGTACGTTTTGTATGGGCTATGGGCAATCTTCATCGGAAAAAGCTAAGCGTCGGCGCGTGTTGCAACCTAACGTGTATGACTTATGATTTGTACCTACCGTGTGGCACTCCCTTACATACCTTTACTCGCGCAGGGAGACATCGCTCGAAAGACTTCATCGGTAAGAAATTTCCGAGCACGAGCATTACCAATCAGTACCACACTCTAATCACTTACAATTATCAGTAAACGAGGAACGGAGATCTGGTGCCTTAGAAACAACCAAAGACGGAGTCGAGTAACAAGTAACGCATAAAAGGGAAACAAGCAAATTCAAAAGGCAGCGCAGCTTGCGATACTGCATCATAACTTGTTCTCCGAACAAACACCAAAGATCATTGTTCGGATCCGGTTGGTTGTTGGATCGAGGAAGGTGACCAACGAACTGATACCCATTGACCCTATCCAAATCCGTTTCTCGGGTTGTTACGATGAGTGGTGCCACAGGTAGCGCAACCCCGAACGTGGGCCTTTCTTCCAACCGCAGCAACAGCAGCGGCACCCCCTCGGCACCACCTCGACCCGCCAGCTACGGGGCCGCTATTCCGGCCGCCACCTCCGGGAATTTCCCTGCCATCGGTTCCACCCTAGGCCCCTACTTTAGCGTTGGGAGGCTTGGGTTCGGAACGTTTTGTAGCATCCACAAGTGCATTAACCTGGGTTACCACCACAACAAAAAACGAAAGACTTTCGAGAACGACAAAAGGAAAGCCCTCCGGCTCGTTGCGGCAAAGGTGGAGATTGGAGAATTCAAAAATTCTGGCGTTCTTGGAGGCGAGGCGTCCATCCTGCATTTTCTCGACGAATCACTTCCACCCAACACGGTTCCCACTTATATGGGGCACTACGTGAACAGCAATCGCGACAGAGAACAGAACAAAACGGTCACTTCGGCCATTGTCATGGAGTACCTGACGGGGCAGGACATGCACAAAATCCGGGAATGGTCTACCAAGCACCAGGAGCAACAGCAACAAGAAAAACACGAGAGGGCGGAAAGAGGCGATGACGAAGACGAAGCCCAGTTCTCGCCCGAATCGTACGGCGTCGGAAAGAATAAAGGCAACGAACACGGTTCCCCGACGAAGGGTAGCAGCGCTACAAACAACCGAAACAAAGGCTCGGGTGCTTCAACCCGGCGCCGCATCGCGATCAAAGATGCGGTGTACCTTACGGCACACGTCTTGCTGCCTCTGCTGCGAAAGATGCACTCGGTCGGAATTATTCACCGAGATGTAAAGCCCAGCAATGTTGTCAAACGGAACGACGATGGCGACGAGGACGAGTCAAACAGCGGCAGCAATGCCGATATGTTTTGCATCGTAGACTTTGGCCTTTCGAAATCCATCGTCGTTCCGCACACCAACGACACGGCCGATGCAAAGCAATCGTGGAAAGGATCGACGTGGATGGGGGCATCTGCTCCCGGGACGGCCGTTTCGTCGCGGGATCCTTCCGGGTTCGAGCTTCTGTCCCCGGATTCGAGCGGGCCCACCGAAGGCAAGACGAACAACCGGCCGTGCTACAGGGCAGAGCGGCCCACCGCCGACTTTCGGGGGACGTCCATGTACGCCAGCGTGCGAGTCCACCAGCTGCGCGAGTACTCCCCCCGGGACGACATCTGGTCGCTCCTGTACGTCTTTTGCGACCTCGCCTCCGGGGGCCTGCCGTGGATGCTGTACGCCGCCAACCGGGACCGGGCGGCGTGCAAGCTCCTGAAGGAGCGCATCCACGGCCTCGAGCCACATGCCGACGGGAGGATCGGAACCGATACGAAGCGCCTGCTCCTGGGGGACGAGTACCACCGAGCGCTGTTCAGGAAGCGGAACGGAAGAGTCGATCCGCCCATGGACCACGAGGAGGGCGCCCTGATCGAGGACGAGGAGGATCCAGACCTGCCCAAACCGCTGGCCCTCTCCGAAGACGTGCACAAGGTTGGATTGCTGACCAAGGCCTTTGAGCACCTCAAGGGCCTCGGATACGCCGACATACCCGATTACGACCTCATCCAGGGCTGCCTCGAGGGCTTTCGAGAGGACGGAAACAAGCCAAGCACCAATGGATCCGAAGCCGGGAATGGATCGTGCGAAACCCCCATTCCTTGCATCGATTGGGGGCTCTTGGCGGAGCACTCCAGGAGCACCGAGAATGCGGTCCACGGGAACGGCCACGGAAGCGTGCCGGCGTGGGGCTTCCTGGACGGCGACAAGGGGGACAACGATCCCCTGGACGCTTCCGTCTTTGCCGAGGCGGAAAGAAGCATTCTCCGGGGAAACAACGGCGAGGAGGAAGGAGGACCGCTGTACGGCGAGGCCGCCGACATGGCGCGGCTGCCGCTGGAGCTCCGCTTCCGCATGGCCCAGATGGACTACAACACGGCACACCACACCACGATCGAGCCCCACCTGGCCCTGCGCGATTGGCTCGCGGCCTGCCTGCTGCTGCTGCACACACCGTGGGACTCGAAGCGGTACGAGCGGGGGGGCCACCGTTCCCGCGGAGACGGCTACAAGCGGGAGTTCTTCCTCCGGCTGGTGAACAAGTGCCTCGGCGGCGCGGCGAGGTTCGGGGGGTTCCGCGCGAGGGGGGTGATCTACCGCGGCGGCGGCGACGAAAACGAGAACACCCACAACAACAACAACGGAAGCAGCAGCGAGCGGCCCGCAAAGCGGCGGAAGGTGGGGATGCGAAACGTCCACGAGCCACCGGGCAACGAGACGGCAGACCTGCTCCTCCTCTCGCGGGTCCTGTTCGAGTTGCGTTACACAAAGAAGCTGGAAGAAAAACTTTCACCACCTCCACCCAGCCGGCTTTCCTTTGGATCTTGATAGAATATTGTACCATTCAGCCTAGCAATGGCCTGCCATGCTACAAAATAACACTAATATAGTACGGCCTAGTAGGATCCAATGGCCGGTTCGTGTACTGCCATCCCAAATCATCGGTATGACACGAGATTGTACATTTGTAGATAGTCGTGCTTCAGAGTCCAAACTGCTCATCGGGGGAAAAGCTTTCTTATCTTGCCAAACAAAGGACTAGTAGTTACTGTTGCACCCTGCACAACTTGCACACTTATCCTTCCCGCCTCTGTGCCTCCAGGGCCTCCCGTGTCTCGATCGCCCCGGGGGTCGTCAGGGCGTCCAGCCTTTCCACCTCGGCGAGAGAGAGCTCGAAGTCGAGGAGGTCGCGGTTTTCGACCATGCGGGAGAGCCGGGAGGTCTTCGCCAGGACGACGAGTCCCTTCTGGAGGCCCCACCGGAGGAGCACCTGCGGGGGCGTCACGCCTGCTCCGCCGCGGTGGTGGCTGTGCGATTCCGCTACGGCTTCGACGACCGGGTCGTCCAGGGTCGCCGCGCGGTGCAGCGCCTTGCTCGCGGCGAGCAGGACTCCCTTCTCCTTAAAGTACCGGAGGGTCTCCGGCCGGTAGAGAAACGGCGAGACCTCGAGCTGGTGGACCAGGGGAGGGACGAACTCCTCCGGGGGAAGGATCGCCGCCTCCAGCTCCTCGTAGTCCTCGATCCGAAAGTTGCTGATTCCCAGGTGCAGGATCTTCCCCTCCCGCCGCAGGTCCATGAGTTCCCGGTAGGTCTCCACAAAGTGCCCGGGGACCGGCCAGTGGACGTAGCAGAGGTCCAGGTAGTCCAGTCCCAGGTCGCGGAGGCTCTGCAAAACGCTCTTTCGCACCGCGTCCCTTCCGCCGCGCTGGGCATCGTTCCACACCTTGCTCGCCACGAAGAGCCGGGACCGCTCGATGCGCTTGCTTCCGTTCGAAGGTGCCGCTGTCGTGGCGAGTGCGAGCGCCAGCGCCCTCCCGAGGGACCGCTCGTTTCCGTAGATGCTGGCCGAGTCCAGGTGCCGGTACCCGGCCTCGAGGATGGCGTCCGCCATGATCCCGACCCCCTCGTCGCTGTCGGGTATCTTGTACAGACCAAACGCCAGGCTCGGGACCCTTGCACTCGCTGGTGTCGACGGCGACGAAGCCGGCGAGCAGATGGGCACGGAATAGGTTGGATCCTTGTCGCAGCTGCTGTTGCAGCCGGAATGGTTGCCTGCTTCTCCGGTTTCCGTAGCTGTGCTCATCGTGCCGCACTACACTATGGAGAGAAGTGGGATGGGATGGGATGTGGTGGACCAGTGCGTGTACAAACTACGGCGGGTAGTTACAAGCCATGGGTGAACAATGCGATGTATCATGTTCGAGAATTCGAGAGATCATCCAGTCGGGATTCATGAGAGATGGATTTTGATTGACTCCAGTCACAAAGTTGCAAGCAGAGCTTGATTCGGCTTACTTCTTGGTTGACGTCACAATTCCTTCACTATTTATTGACCCAATCAAATTTGAAGACAGAAGGAATTATCTTGCTCAGCAAGATCAAGGTGGAGCTGAAGTGAAAGAAATTTATAGCTTGGGTTGCTGTACCATTTACTGGGAAATATACTCAAAAACAGCAGGGACTCACAGTGCTGAGTCTTTTAAGTCACCAAAAGAAATAGTTCAAAAATAGTACTACTGGTATGCTGGGGACTCAGGGGACTCTGTTAAGGTATGAAAACAAATTATTGAGTGTCGAGAACTCAAACTTTAATTTCATTTTCAAATCCAATCTGATGAAAGCATTCCATTTTTTAAACTTTGACAATTTCTATCCAAGACAATCTCATCAAATGGCTGCTGCAATGACCAGCACCACCACAGCGGTGTTTGCAGCTCCGGCAATGAGCTGATTGGACCATTCATAACTGCCTGTTACAGGTGCACTGATGTCATTAATCCATTCATCGTCTTCCAACATTTTGAAGGTGATCAAAAATGGCATGGTTTTGATTCCTTCAAGATTTCTTCTTTCCGAAGCTTTGAGATCATTTTTTTAGGGACTTAAACTCTCACAAACAAGCAGGTCTGGGTGTGTCCTTAAGGCAATCACCTGTTGCCACAAATTCACTTCCTTTGGTGGGCTTAAAAGTATAACAGAAATACCTGCAAGTTCCTTCCTCATATATAGTGGTACTGCAGCATTTGCCATCACAAGTTTTTGCTACACTTTCAAAATCGTTTCTACTAGAAGCTACATTTTGCAAGAACATGTACAAAAACCTCCTGCATTGGCACTCAAACACATTTTGAGACAGGCAGTCACAGGTAGAAGGTAGGATGGGCACTATAAAAGACAATTGCACCTTACCAGTGCATTCAATAGTATTGTATTGATTCCCACCTGAATTCTCTCTCTCTCTCTCTCTCTGTCATGCAAAAAGATGGAAGAATAACGCTTTGTGAAATAGACCCCATTGGTACCCATTGCACCATCTAGGTCCAGATTGGAAAGGTCCAAAGAAATTGTTGTCAAGTCCACTGCAAATTTCTTCAAGACCTTTTCACCACAGGTAATCTTATCAACACAAACAACAGATCATCCCTTCTTCCCCTCTGCCTCAAACAACTTGACATACAATGCAAAGTCCATTCCAATTTTGTAGGCATCTTTCTCTCCAAGGCCATCCAAACCAACAAGTTTAGCATTCACCGGAATACCATTGTCCATCTTGGACTTGATTACTTTTGTTGCTATATTGGTGATTTTCACATCTTCTCAGAAGGACAAAAATTCAGATTGGTGGAGTATAGAGTACTCCATGTACATATTGAGGTAGGAAATCAAGTTGTCATCCTGTTCTACTAAGCCCACACGGACACCTGCATGTTACGAAAAAAGCCAATGGAGAGATGGTCTGTTTATGCATGTCTGTTGTACCACAAGAGCTTATGATAGTCCATATCATTTTTGTAAGTGGTCTTTGAACCAAATTCTTTCAATGCAACAGGATGATTATGCAATGGTTTGGATTGGTTTTATCAATTTGGGACTTCATGCTAGTGTACACTTACTCATTTGTTTAGTCTTTTAACTAACCAAAATCAACAGTTTGACATTAGTATTGGCCGGTTGGAAAGGTTTTGGCATATGTGCAACAAGCAAAACACAGACCTTTTTTCACAACAACCAGAAAGTACTATGCAAGTTCTGAGCACATGGATAAAAATTCACAAAAATCTACATGTCACAAAGAAAAAAGGTGAGAAGGTGAAAACACATAGACACATCAAATACAGTGCTCAAAAATTTGTTCCCACATACCAAAGAGGGGGAAAATGTAGATCCCTGTGAAGAAAGAAGGCTTGCACACACCAGCTGGATTTTGCAGGGATGGGGCAAATGGAACAGAAAACAGACATGAAAAAACATCACAAGAAATAAACTTTGTCATTACTTTTTCATTCTCTGTTGTTTGTTCAAACAACTTTGATCCGTTAACAACGTGAACCACTTTATAAGTGACTTTATAAGTGGGGCAAACAATTGTTACTGAATTAGTAGTAGTAGTACTCATGGCATCTATGTGTTAATYCCTATCTCCCAAGCTTTTACCAAGCATATAATGCTAGTATACCTACACCTTCTACTAGTAGTAGAATGTCTTTAGGCAACATTTGGTTAAGTGCATCATAGTAACCTATCACTTACATTGATAATTATTTTATGGCATATTAGACATGACATTACTAGTAGTAGTACTAGTACTACTAGTAGTGATACTAGTACAGCATTGCATCATTTGTTGGAAATTAGTACAAACACTACCACCTCTAAACTACTGTTACTAAGTGCAACATGTTAGTTAGAGGAGTGATATCTCCTCAACCCAAGCACCAATACTAAGCATAAGAAGGGCGCTGTGCCAAGTTCTGACTCTCATTGATAAAGTCTCCAAATACCATTGCAGTTATGTTTTGAATCTACTTCTTCATAGTACTGATTTTGAATCTGTTCATTTCCAAAGCCACCATGGTGTCTCACAACACAACCCGAAGAAGGAACCCTCCCCTGCCAAACAGAATAGCCAAATTGAATCAAACTATCAGATTGAGGTTTGAAGATGAAGTCACAATTTTCAGTATTCAGAGTTCTGGTAAAATATCAAATACCAGTGCCTGTGGTGTTGGAACACATTCCTCCAAGAATCTAACCCTCTCAGCACTGCCCATATTCCTTGTTTGATTCTTTTGACATCATGTTGCAAGTGTTGTGCATTGAATTTCAACCTGGTAAGTTTTTAAGGAGCAAACTCCTCCAATCATGGCTCTATTGCTCTGATTTTCTTGCAAACTTCAGGCTTGGCATCCTTAGTTTCTAAGTGACCAAGCCGGATTCTTTCCAGTACTATTTTTTATACCCACCAAGGGGAACAGTTCTCATTGAATCAGAGCAAGCTTGCTATGTCTCACTACCTCAGCCTTGGACCAGGAAATCAGCTGATTTGCTGTGCAAGTTACTCATAAGGAACAGAGTCCACTCACAAAGCCTCAATGGTTATGCACCCCTAGGGTGTAGAGAAAGTCACTGTTTTTCTCCTCAAGGGAAAGCATTAGTAAGCCTTTTTCTAGGAAGAGACTCAGTGCTGTCTCTAGTGAGGAACTAAGCCTGCACTCTGTACAAGTAGCAGCCTGTTTGGATTACACTACTGTGAGATTGAATATACTTTTTGTAAAAGTGATCATAACTCGGATGGATTTGATTTATTACTACAAGCGCTAAAATGGTAAGATTTCACACGGCATCGTCACGGAGACAGCCTCAATCGTCATCGCTTAGAACAGATGCTTCGTCCATGTCTGTCGAAGGACCAAACTCACCGGCGTTGCCGGTATTCTGAGAGATTTCAATGTCTGTGGCAGGAGGGGCTTCTTCCTTCGAGAAAACACCGTCATTTGAGCGCTTGATGGCCCGTCTCGYCTGGAAGGTCTTCCATCCGACAACTCCAACAATCAAGAGAGAAATTACGACACCCAAGACTGCCATAACAATAATTGTGGTCGTCTCGGCACTGTTTCTTCCAGGGGCCTTTCCGAAATCGCTTTCGACGGCAATCGCTTSAAACCCATCGTTTTCATCGGTAACCATTGCGGTAGAAGGCGGAGCCTTTTCGCGGCACAGATAGCAATCGAATCCAGAGGCTTGCTTCACCCCATGGGGAGCAAGCCAGGTTTGTTCGTCGTCGCAGGCATCCTCCGACACGGCGCAAAAGGATTCTCGTTCGCCATCAACAAAACGGGTRCACGCACCGACCTGGACCTTGTCACAGGTGCATCCCTCGTCGAATGCGTCCCACGTGTTGTCCTCGACGCAGTGCTTGTGGCTCCAGGCACACATGCCGTAGTCGCAACGCCCAAAGGAGGTGGTTTCCACCGTGCACTCGGGGATCTCTCCCAAAAAGCCCCTGGTCGCGTCGGTTTCGGGGCATGCCTCCACCTCGGACGCACACTGCGTCGGAACGCCATCGTCGCCGGTGGTGCATCTTCCAAGGACGGTTTTCTTGATGGACTCCTGCCACCGGCAGCTCCCGCCGTGGGCCCGGACCGGTGCACCCTGCATCTGGCGGACCGAGCGAAAGTTTGCGGGGTCGTCGCACTCCAGTTTCGTTAGTGCGCAACCGCCTGTGTCGGGCCAGTCGCAGTATCCCCCCTTCACGGATTGACGAGTCATGGTSGATGTTCTAATTGTTATTGTACGATGTGTCAGACAGATCTGGTTTGGAAATTCTGAGTGGTGTGAATTTTCTCTGYCTCCATTATTCTTYACTGGATTGGGAAAAGAACKMWCTCTCTCSACGAAGACAACAAATACGATCATCGTTCCAGTACTAGTTCTRKKTTAAAAACAAAAAYCYTTAAGTACATCTTGCGCATGCTRGGCGYGCTTARTACTCGTGAGATTCCCGTGTCACACTAATCACGGTGACAACCCTTTGTCCTCACCAAGCGTGACGCGAAACACACTTCGGCGCGTGGAGGATCGAATTGGATCTTCTTCTCCCAAAAACAATAAAACAATAGAATTTGCGGAACACCGTTTGATCATTGATATATTGTGGTGGGGCAGCCCCTCACATCATAAATTTAATTGTGTYCGACGTCGAATACATTGTACCGTAGTAATCATTCGTTTCAGAACAACAAGCATGAAGGTTTTAGCTCAAGCGCTTATCGTGGCCCTGTCCCTCTCTCMAGCAGATGGTAGGTGAACGAGACTGCGGGTTTCTGCAATCCAGGAAGGATGTTTTTCCGCGAGTTGTCGAACGACTGTATTATTCAATGGTGTTTCATTCCACGCACCTCTATCTCATTTTCTTCGTTGCATTCCCTTTTTTAGCCGTCCAGCAGCAAGCTGACATCTACTATCACGAGAAAGCTGCGTTGGGTCCATCCATGTGGCTTTTCAGCCCGGATGGTCTCACCATTTACTCTCCGAAGGGAGATGTTTTGAAAGAACACCCAAAGAAGATGCTTTGTCCGTCTACTGTCAGGTGGGACGGAACTCCTAGCGATGATTGCTACTACTTCTCGTATGCTTCAGATGGTCACAAATACGTCTGGGCCGGATCTATGGCCGGCGATCACCACGTCCAGGCGTTTGACATCGATACAGGCGACTATGCCGGGTACCTGGATACCTGCAGCACTCCCCTCGATATGGAGTACCATCCCGTCCGCCAAGAGATGTACRTCCGATGTGCCCAAGARGACACCGACGGGGGCAATCCCGGCGAGATCGACGTCTTTTCGTCGGCAAGCCTCAGCAGCGATTTGCCCATGGTCAGTTTCAACGCCACCAGGCGYCCGTACGGACGCTTAGCGATTCACTCGTCGWTGGGGCCCTTCGGCTACAGYCTCGCGTACGACCAGGGCTACATTACCGAGCTGGATCTTTCTTCCAAGACGGTTTCGGGCACGTACGAAATCCCCGATGCCTATGGAGGCTATGACACGGCCTTTTCGCCCGTCAACAAGCATCTGTACTTTCGATCCCGAGTCTGCTGCACCTGTAGCTCGGAAGAAAACGTTAACCCCGATCCCGATGTCGCTTCGTGCGGTCGTGGTGGGTCCAACGTCACGGTCACGACCGGTCCATCGAAGAGCGACGACATCCAGTTCGGCGTTTGCTCCGGCTCGTGCGAGGGCTCACGGGCGGACACCATCGGAGTTGTCGAATTCGATACCGTGAACAAGGTGATTGTCGACACCCACAACATCAAGGAAGGCACCGGCTGGGGTGCAGATGTGGTTGCGTCTCCGGACGGAAAGTGGCTCGTCATGCTCGGAAACGATGGTGGACAAAACATCCGCCTAATGCAAGCAGGAAAGAATGGAGAATCTTCGGTGCGTATGAAAAAATTTTGCAATTCTAGCGAAAAAAGACCCGCTATTGAGTATGGACGAAACAGATTGGATAAAGCTAACTGCTCTTTGCTTTGCTTTGTTTTGTTTTTGCGGCATAGAAATCTTCTGTTCGTGATATTCCCGTGAATTTTGAAGGAGGCACTCCGGGGAAAACCGTTGTGTCCGACGTTGCCTTTGTTCAAGATGGCAATCGCGAGATTCTCGTTATTGGAGCTAGCACCGACAACGACGTTGTCTTGGTGGACCTGAAGACGTTTAAAACTCGAAAGCTCGACCTGGCTCCCAACGAGGTCGAATCTACCGGAGGTGGTGCACGCTACCTAGAATGGGCGGTTGGTACCGACTACGTCTGGGTCAACGGAGGCGAAGCGGAGCACGCCTATGTTCTCAAGATTCCTGGAGGCATCGATAGCGCTTCCGTGGATCGCCAAATCAATGGCGTTCGTTCCGGAAACATGCTCTTCGTGAACAACTACGAGAAAATCAGAGCCATGGCCCTGGCACAGGGTCTGGTTGCCTCGTCGTCGGTTGGATCATCGGCAGYTGGTTCCAACGACCTTGCCATGCTTTCTGGAGCCGACGGAACGGCCTTTTTGTCGGCAAGTTCTGCCGCAAGCGCTTCGAGCGATGGTGATTCCGGCAACGCACTCGCCGTCGTGGGCGTTGTGCTGGGTGCCCTCGGCCTCGTTGCGGGGCTCGGGGCCCTCCTTCTTGTGACGAACCAAAAGAACGCCCAGCCGGTGCCACCGAAGAGAGACGACGTCGAAGAAGCCATGGATGTCAAGACCCTCGGAAGCAAGCGTGTTAATTAGCTTTTGTCTCTGCTTCTGGCTGTTTTTGATTCGATAATGTACTAAATAATAAAATACCTTGTGTCTAAATGAAACATCTATTGCGCAGTACTAGTAGCTTCGCAGAAGATTGGTTGGAAGTTGGCGGTCGAAAAGTAGATCGAACATGTTTTAGTGGATGAYGGARCATCATATTCTGTTTTCCATAATGTCTTCGCGTATCGTTCTCATCATATCGTTCATGTAATGAATGTTGTGCTGCGCGGCTAGGGTCACGGCCAGCGGCTCGTTCGCCTTGAAGAGATGCCAGAGATAGGCACGATCGTAGTGCYGGCACGTCGGACAGGTGCACGCCYCGTCGATCTTGGTCCCGAATTCCTTCGAGTGCTTCCCGGACTTGAGCCGCAGCGGGCCGTCCTTCGTGAGGACCGTCCCGTGCCGGGCGATGCGGGTGGGATAGCAGGAATCCAGGGTGTCGATCCCCCTTGCTACGGCGTGCCGTATGTTTTCCTCGTCCGCAATCCCGAGCAGGTGCCGGGGTTTCCCCTTTCGGTTCTTCCCGTCCGAGTCGTCGTCGAACATGGGCATCATCCAGTCCAACAGGTCCTTGAGTTCCTGCTTGACGTTTCCCAGGCTGCCTCCGATCGCGTACCCGTCAAAGGGCAGGGAGGTCAAGAAGTCTACCGATTTGGTCCGCAGCTCGCGGTCGATGCCGCCGTGCACGACGCAGTACATGGCCTGCTCCCTAACGTTTTCGATGTGGGCACGGAGGGACCGCGCCTCCCAACGGTGAGACCGATCCACCGATTCCTCCAGGACCTTCCGATCGATGTGGTAGGGCGGGAGCTCGTCGAGGGGGATGATGATGTCCGCCCCGATCTTTTTCTGCGCTTCCACGGTCGATTCGGGGGTCAGCAGAAACTTGGAACCGTCTCGGTAGCTCCGGAAGACCACCCCGTCCTCGGACACCTTGACGGCGTCCTTGCCCATCCCGTTCCCGTTGTGGTTTTTCTTCGACTTGCTCGCTCGTTTCAGCTCGCCCTTGCTCGAGAGTTCTTCCTGGACGCTACCGTAGGCCAGGCTAAACACCTGAAAGCCACCGGAGTCCGTGATGAAGGGCCGGTCCCTTCGGTTCGTAAAGTTGTGGATGCCACCGGCCTCGGCGATCAGGTCCGCCCCGGGGTGGAGCATCAGGTGGTACGTGTTGGAGAAGATGAGTTGTTGCCCCGCCTTTTGTTTCGTTCGTTTCCATCGACATAGTTTTCGARAAGAATATGCATCGGCGATAGGTAGCAAGTGCGATAGAAMATTTTTGGCATACACGATGCACGAGCAAAGAGATAGATCACGCGGACGGTTGTACCGAATAAAAGTGGGTCAGTTCGAATCGAAGAGATTTTGGTGGCACACGCAACAGCTGATGCCCGCACAGAAACACACAGACACACACACAAACATTCCATCTACCCGCACCGGACCTACCTTGTCGGCGTCCCGCAAATCGACGCCCTTGAGGGCGGCATTGGTGGCGACGGCTACGTAGCCGGGGGTATCGATGATTCCGTGCGGCGTATGGATGCGGCCCACCCTGGCCTGGCTCTTGGTCGACTCGTGGAGGATCTCGAACCGAAAGAAGTCGCGGGGCTCGTACGCCCACTCGGGGAAATCCTCCGGCCCGAGGAGCGGCGGTGGGGGTGGTGGGGTCTTGCGCTTGGAAGAAGAAGACGAAGACGACGACTTTGACGACGACGACATCTTTTGTGGCTTGGAAGAAAACAACCGGGACGKTGTGCTCGGTGTACGGAGGTTTCCGTCCCTGGCACAACTACCGCCCGCCGCCGGATGGTGTCGACCCGAAAAGGCAGCCACCACGGCGGAGTTCCGGGCAMRGAATCCCGACCTGCACACCAGAACCATGCTGGCAAGCAAAACGACGATGGTGACTGGATCGAAACGTGTSCGCAATTGGTTGTTGTGCCCGTTGTATCGCACCCGAACCATCGGAAGAGACGACCGGAACCACGGGAACACAATCGGTGTTCTCGTCTGCCAGGATGGGAATTCGATCCGATGAAAGTGTGTGTTTGTTTGTTTGTTTGTTTGTCGCAACAGAAGTTGTGTTCTTTCGAGTCTCTGGTCCTGCCCTTGGAACTTCTGTGGATAATGTCGGGATTGGCCGTTTCAGGGGAGACCGTTTGTGTTGGACCAACCCGGTAGGAGGCAAGGACGTGGAAATCCCGAAAATTCTACGAACCTCTCTCTCCCGTTAAAATCTTGAAAATTTTGATTGATGGACATCAACCAATGCGTGTTTCGTTCAGTCACGTGATTTCGATGCGGTTGGAGCATCGAGAATTCTGAGATCGGAATTCAATTAATCATCAATCATGGGAATCGACGAAGGATAGATACGTACRTACCGTACCTAGGATATCTACATCTACATACCGCTAGGAATACTCGTACCTATTATGAGTACCAGTACCCGTGCTCGTAAGATCGGAACGAAATTATCGTTTCCCTACACACGCACGTACGCAATTACGAGTTACGTAGGTACGTACGGTGCGTTTTCAAGTCAGAATCGTTCTGTTGTGCGCCATCTTGCGTTGAACCTGCTTGTCGATCGAGCGATGCCGATGTCGACGAATCGAAACCAGTCATTCGTCCSGAGTCCGACGCAACGATGCGTATTTTGGATACGATGAAGACAGCACTCTTGTGGCTGGCGATCGGCMGSCTTGGGCCATCGCTTGCCTTTCTGCCCCAAGCGGTGCCGCCCGCAACGGCGAGATCGCGGGCGTTYGYGGCGGCGGAAGCGGAACCAGGGAATTCTTCCGATCGGGAACGCCCCCGGCATCCATGCGCCGGGCAAGAGAACCCCGGCACGGAGGCCGCGGCCGGGTTGGAAACCTGGGACCGGAGGGGGTTCCTGGCCGGGGCGGCGGCGGTCCTCGCGTCCTCCGCGGCGGAAGGKTCCTCCCCCGCAAGGGCCGTCGTCACCGACGAAACCGACAACTTTGCCGACAACTACTGGAGCAAAAGCCCGGCGGTCCAGGGAGGGACCACCGCCCCCGGTACCGCAAGCGAGGGCGCTTTTGCGGCGCCCTCGGACGAGGTCACCGTGGGGGTCTCGGGGGCCGACCTCCGCTCGGMAGGGGGGATCGGCCTCGAGCTGGGGGAGGTCGAGTTCCGGACCAACCGCCGCGTCTACGTCAAGTCCGTCTCTCCGGGCTCGCCGGCCGACCGCCTGGGGATCAAGAAGGACTGGATCGTCGTGTCCGTCAACGGGGCCTCSGCGGAGCGGACCGACGYCGAGGGCGTTGCCATCATGATCTACAAGGCGGCCCGGGAACCCGGGAGGAGCGCCAAAGACACCGTCGACCTGCGGTTCCGGAACCCCGTGGTCTTTCGCAACCAGCTGAGGGACCTCTCGTCCTCCCCGCCGGGCTCCACCGTTGTTACGCAGGTGGCCCCCGAAGGGGACACCACCCAGCGGAACCCCGACGGATCGGTCCGGCAAGGCTACGGCGGACCCACCGACCAGGCCGACCAGCGGCTGACGGTCACGCAGCTGGTCCCCCCCAAGATCTGCCGCAGGGGCGCCACCGAGGACGACCTCCTGGAGATCAGCTACGTCGGGAAGGTCGCCGAAACCGGGGCGATCTTCGACGGGTCGGCCGTCCGGATCAACGGGGAGGGGATCGCCGGCCGGGGGAACGACGTCTCGATCTTTTTCGTTCTGGGCAAGCAGCCCTTCGGGCAGTTCCCCCCCGGCTGGGACGCCGGCCTCGAGGGGATCTGCGTGGGGGAGCGACGCCGGCTCCTGGTCCCGCCGGTCCTGGCCTACGGTTCAAAGGGCCTCCCGMGGCGGGGGATCCCCCCGGACGCGACCCTCCAGTACGACGTGACGCTGGTGTCGCTGAACGGCCTCGCGACGCCGCAGTAGCCGGCGGCGGCGGCGATGGCACGCATCGCAAGGAAGGTGGCAATCCAGGGCAATCCAATGCAACGCAACRCAAGGCAGTGCTAGTCCGAGTGCGAGTGCTCGCGGACACCGGGAGGTACGCGAGGACAACCCACCGAACCGGTCGGAATGCTTTCGCACCGGCGTCTTGCAACGCTGCGGCTGGGTGGTTCTGGATTGCCCGTTCCAGGCCAAGGAACACATATTTCCTTGCGAAACTAGAAACAGTAAACAGTTGTATCACAACACATCTACACCAAAAGCAATACGGAGTGTTATGGTAATAAACAAAGTCTAGGACAGTCCGATACCACGTGCTAGTAGTACCAGTCTTCTCGAGACTACTGAAAAGGAGTATGCACAACTCGTCCAGTGCTCGGTTGATTCGAAACTCGAATCAATCAGAGCGACTCGATCGACCCCTGAGCGGTTTCCACCCTCTATTTTTCTACTGGAGAGCGACATTCTGGCTGGTTTTCGATGGTCCCCGCACAAATTGTTAGTCACTTTTACAGCTTKTAAAAAATTGAGATTTCCTATTAGTTCTTACTGCTGGAAAACCTCTACTAATGCTTACTACCGTAGTTGSGATATTTTAGTAGTGAGACACTGCAAACTGCTGTGTTCTGTTTGTACTGCTCCCGGGGGCAATTGAGTTTCAAGACCCCCCTTCCCGATAGTAAAAATTGGAAATTGGAAATTGTCATCGGTGTTCTATCTCGATGATGATACCACCTACTTCTAGTGCTGCATACTCGTACGAGTACTCGTCATACCCGGAAGGTCATCAGTCGTGCGCGTTGAATGACTCGCTGGTTCCAGTCGTGGGGCTTTTGGAACGGCAGTCCTCGAACTACCGTTCGMAGTACATGGGTACCGTACGGTGCGTCCCATACCGTACAGGAAGAACGAGAGAACAAGGCTGTTTTTTTGAATCGAGAGAATCACAAGAAGGGCATGCTCGAATCAAAATCCAAGTCTTTTGGTCTTTTTTCGGCTCCCCCTTCCCGTGCCAACGCGATGCGGTTGGTGTTCGCACGAAATCCAGCACACGGTTGGCACCATGCCGGTTTCTYTCTGGTTTCATTTCGTGTCGTCGTCGATGGGAGAGGAGCACCGGAGGCATCGATAGCGCACAACCCTATCGCAACGACAAAAAGAAAGCACCCATAGATTCTTTCCCGGCAAGGAAACGAAGCACAAAGAAAAACGACGGGCAGCGAGCCGCCGAATACGGTACTACTGCAAGAAACCAGCAAGGCAACACGAGACAGCACGAAAACGACCGCACCAAAGCAAACCAAACCAWACCAGCAGCGGTAGCAGCATTGCAGGCTACAGAAACAGCGTCGCAATGGMCCGGGTTGCAACCACTCCGCACAACGCCGATTGCTCGGTCAGCCACGGCAACAGCCAAGGCCGTGTCCACATCGATAGCGACATCCACAGAGACATCCAGAGCCACGCCCGCAGCAARAACCACTTCGACCGGCACATCTGCCCGGCGCCCCTGGCCTTTCTCACCACGAGCACCGACAACAACGACGACGGCGACCCCGACGGCGACCTCGTGAGCACCTACAGCTGCGGCGAAGCAGCATCGCCATCGCTGTCGCTGTCGCTTTCACCAACGGCATCCGCGTCCACCGTCCATGGCCACACCAGCGCCGGAGTCTCGGTCGCAAAGACCCTGGCCAAGCTCCGGTCGACGGCCGCGAACCGGTCGTGCGGAGACTGCGGGAGGGTCCTGATCGACCCCTCCGACGTCTGGGTGTCCGTCTGCCTCGGGGGCGGCAGCAACCGCATCGGCCACCCCTCCTCCCGGCGGGGGAGCCGCCGGATCGCCCTCCAGGACTTTGGGCTGACCCACCGGGCCTTTGCGCCGGATGCCAGCAACACAAGTGGCAGCGGCAGCAGTGGCAACGCAGGGACCGCGAACCGTGCTTGCACCGGCAGCACCCCSGACGCCTACGAGGAGGATCCCTCCTTCACCGCCAACCAGCGGTTCGGCGGCCACGGCGTCTTYGTCTGCGGGCCCTGCGCAGKKGCCCACAGGGCGCTCGCCTCCTCCCCMCACCACCACGTCCGATCGATGAGGGTCGAGCGGGCCATCGACACCAACCCTTCCCCCTGGACGGAAGGGGAGGCCCTCTTCCTCGGGGGAAGCCACRGCGGGAACGCCCGCGCAAGGGCCGTCTACGARGCCTTTGTGCCGGCCCACTGGGAGGCCAAGAGGCCCCTCCCGAACAGCCCCGGAGCGGTCCGCCTCCTGTGGTGCCGGGCCAAGTACGAGGCCCTGGCSTTCTGCCTGCCGCAGCCGGGGCCSATCGCGGGGGATTCCTGGAAGAGGGTGCTGCCGGGGTGCCGGAGGGACCAAGGGCCACCACYGGCGCGGCAAAAGCARAASCACCGAACCGGCCCTTCCGCGTGCGGGTCTCCCTGGCTGGGCAACATCGGTGCCCTGTCGCTGGGAACCGGGCGGGGGGCGGAGCACGACCGCGGATCCKCCGGAACGGCCCGGCTTGGCCGCAAGCGGCAGCGGGGGGGCCTCCCGGACCGCCTCGTGGACTATTTCTGCGTCGTTTCCGCGTCGATGGAAGCCGCCCCGGCCTCCCCGCT
>CAACVS010000064.1:0-12165 GCA_900660405.1 Pseudo-nitzschia multistriata | reverse complement strand
GGCGGGGCCGGAAGCGAAAGCAGCAGCAGCACAGGCAACAGCAGCAACAGCAACACCAGCAACAGCCACACCGGAAAGGACGCTCCGGAGGTGTACTATTTTCCAAAGTGCCTGGTCCTGGTTTCGCACTATGCCTTTTTCGACCTCTTTCGGACCGCACTCCTAGAGACAGGCAACACCAGCAACACCAGCCACACCGGAAAGGACGCTCCGGAGGTGTACTATTTTCCAAAGTGCCTGGTCCTGGTTTCGCACTATGCCTTTTTCGACCTCTTTCGGACCGCACTCCTAGAGCTCTACCGGATATCCCTGGTSGCCGCCCCGCTCCCCATCGAGCGGTACCTTTCCAATTTCGTCATGGAGGTCCCGCTCCCGCCCAGGGGCTGCGCAGGGGTGGACTTTTCCTTTTCTCRGGGGGGACGGAGCAGGACAAGCGCCGGYGGWAGCATCCACCACCCGGTGGTCCGGATACAGCGYCCCCCTCCCAACGAGCTGCCCATGGCCGACTTTTCCTACCGGCCGCTCTTTGCGGCGCTGAGCGTGGGCAACATCCTCGTCGTCCTGGGCTACCTGCTGCAGGAGTCCAGGGTGGTCCTCTTGTCCAGGCACCACAGCCTGCTGACGCCCGTCGCCGAGGCCCTGCTGAGCGCCATCTTTCCCTTTCGGTGGGTCGGGCTCTACATCGTGAGTGGACCGCGGCCTTTTTGGATTGGGTTGTGTGTGTGTGTGTGTATGCGTTTGCTTGCGCATCGGGGGATTGCCTTTCTGATTGTTTTTTTTTCTCCTTGCTGCGTTTGTTTCTTCCCTTTTTTTTTCAACAACATTTTCCTTGGAATCAACAAAGCCCGTTGCTCCGCTGAAGATGATGGACATTCTGGATGCCCCGATTCCTTATTTCATAGGGCTGAGCTCCGATTATTTCAAAGCGGTCGACGTGGCGGACAGGCCCGCCGACGCGATCTTCGTGGACCTGGACCTCGACACGATCCACATCGGAAGGAACCCCCTGCCGAGGATGCCCGAGCCAGACGCCCAGAAGCTCGCGGCGTCCCTCGAAGAGGCGGGGGGATCCGTCTACGTCATTCCGAACAGCGGMATCAAGGGATGCATCATGGCCGGCTCGGACAAGGACCTCCTGGTCCCCAACGAGCAACGCCCCAGGTACGCGCACATGACGACGATGACCGGCCTGGGAGMAGACGCCTTTGTTCGGGAAGCATTGTTCGCCGCGAGCGAGCTGGCCTACGGTGGSGGCGRAGCGGATCGGACGGCCAGCGGAGGCGGGAGCTCGTCGAACCGGGGCAACCGCACGGGSGRCGGCTCCGACGGGAAGAAGAAACCCCGGCCGCTCTTCCGTGCGAGCCCGGGCAAGAGGCCGCCGGTGGCGAGCCCCATCAAGAAGCCGAGGTTCGCCAAGAACAAAAAGGCCGACATTATTTTRTCCAGGAGCCACTATGCAATGAACCAGGGCAACCTGCTGGACATGGCCGAGCCGGAGGGCTTTTCGGTCGCCGGAATCCGAGGCGCCTTTCTCCGATTCGTCGTGGCGACCTTTGCACACTACCAGGATTCGCTCCTGGAAAACTCGGGGAGGCGGTTGTTCGACGAAGAAAAGTTCGTAGGGGACGTGGCATCGAAGGGGAGGCCGATGGCCTTTCTGAGGAACGTGCTGAAAACCCAGCTCTTCCAGCGRTTCCTGGAAGAACGGAGGGAGAACCCCAACCTGCCGGAGATTCGTTTCTTCGACGAGTCCATCGCCGCGAAACGCAACAGGTCGAAAAAGGCAAGCCTGGCCATGAAGGGAAARCAGCCCACGCCCTTCCTGGACGACAAGACGTCCTGGAAAATCAGGGAGGTCTACGCATCCCCCCCACCGAACAACTTTGGCATWCCCGACACGGAAGCCACGTACCGGTACGAAACGTTTCCGGTCCTGGACAAGACGCGCTTCGGTCGMATTCGTCCCCCGCCCAAGTGGCCCCAGCACACCAACCTCGATTCGGTTCGGTATTCCAAAAAGTCGGACCTCAAAAGGAGGAAGAAACAGAGCGAGCTCGTAACGAGGGCGATGAAACCCGTGCTTGCCTCACCCAAAGCCGTAGCGGCAGCAGCAAGGCGCACGGCAAAGGACCTGGAATCCACCCTYGTGGCCCTGTCGATGGATCCCACCGGAAGCGAGGCAAAGGAGACGATCGGGAGGGGTGCGGAACGAAAAACGAAACGAACCCCTTCCCGTGGACGCGTCAAGACYCTTTCCACCGCAGACACGATCATGATGGATGCCAGGAGGAAACAAGCCATTCTGCTGGACGTGATCGTCGCTTTCCAGGCACTTTGTCGCGGATACTTGGTRCGGCGGTACCACCACGAAGGTGTCGAATGGGAACAGGACGAGTCGCTCGAYAGAAAGCTTGCCTACAGGCACTACCACGTGCGCAAGACCCGGGCAACCATGATCCAGAGCGTCGTCCGCATGTTTGTCGTTCGGAGGAAAGCCGAGCGCACGATTCGGGCAATCGTTCTTTTTCAAAGCCACCAGCGAGCCCGGAGCGGACGKCGGAGGTTCGATCGGATGAGATGCAGCGCGATCGCGGTTGCCAAATGCGTTCGGGGAAGGCGAAYRARAGTGATTTACCGAGAACTGAGGCGGATGATTGCACTCGTTCAGAGCCGAGCGAGGGGCGTGCTGGTTCGGTCGAGAACGAGGRCCGCGATGAAGGAGTGYATGGATGCCTACGCGAACCAGATTTTTGTCCTKTGGGCCCGATTGCACGTTTCTCTTTTCTTTCGAACAAGGCTGTGGCCCGARATATCGGGCTGTCGTACCTTTGTAGGCCTCCGAGTGGCCGAGTCAGAGCTGCTGCGACTCTGGGATATTGCCGGCGTCTCCAATCGTTCGAACGGCCMTAGCCGCACCAACACGAAACTCCTGTTTCGCAGTGCTGTTGGATTCGGCAACGACACGTKCCCCCGATACAAGGAATGCACCAACAAGATCCTCGGCGACAAATCCATCGCGTCAAAGTTCGACAACGCCCGTCGAATGGAAGAAACGGAACGTCTCCAGATTCACGAAAGGCTAGGCTCGAGCGTTAGCGGGGACGACCTAGCAGAGYTTTATAGCGGTTTTGGCATCCAGCCAAAGAAAAAGCTGAAGAAAGTCGCCCTCTCTCGTAAGCTCTGGACGGATCTCCCTCTTGCGAACCTGTCGGCATCTTCCATGCATCGCATTTTCCCCGAGCTGCACAATTCCCTAGGAGTGAGGTTTGTGGTCCCGTCATCGAAGGGGAGGCGCCGCTTTCGGAATGCACCAAAAGCGAGTGTTCCGTTGGTAGACCATGCGCTCTGGGAAGAAATATCTACGCAAGGAAGGACAAAGAGATGTGTCCAAGAAGTCGGCATGCTTTTCATTAATAAGGTGCCGTCACCCATGAAAAAAGTCGATTCAACAAACAATACGTTCGAGATCCACTCCTTTCTCCGAGCTACCATGGAAGTAAATGGGTTTGAAAGTATCGAAGAGGCAAGGCGCTCCGTGATCACACAATATCTCGGTTAAAGACGCTTTGAAAACAGCAGAAACTTAATCGGGAGAGGCGCAACAACATGATGGCGAGTGACACGCTAGTCTTTGCAATCCTTGTAGCAAATTCCTGCTTTTTTAATAGTACTCGTAGAAGTAGTACTACTTGTATTAAAAAATTAGAATCACCAGTTGGCATTATGTATAATGGAAGACAACAACTATGATACTACTAGTTCATATATATTACAACCGATTTGTAGATTTTGTACTTCCATTAGTGCTTCGTTTCAAATTCAATCAGAAGAGGTACTCGTACTACTACTAGTACGTTTATTATCAGTACAAAGTACGTACTTTGGGTACACCACTGTTACTGTGAGGMTYAATCCCGAATAGATAGTGAATAAACTCACTCTTTATTGTAAACACGTACGAAGTAGTTATGCGACACWAAAGTCGTACTCGTTCTTTTYGAACAAGCCACCAAAATCTAACTTGAGACGAATGTCAGCTTCCCCTCAACCCTAAATAGAATTCAATGCCGTGACGGGAATAACGAAACAATCCCGTACACACTCGTACTTTCGTAGTCAAACGAGTGACCCCAGCGTACGGTAGGCACCGTTACGTAATCTACTCCTAGTTATTCACTAAAAATCTCAATACAGATTAGATATTCGAASATGACACTCGAACTAAACAGAAAGCGGCAGGAAAATTTGGAATCGGATGACGGCCAGATCTTCTCCCCTACGATCTACGAAGAGTCTCGTTCTGATTCGTGATGAAGTCTGATGCGATCTTCGTTTCCAAAAAATGGAGCAATTATGATTGGTTGTTGATCGGTCTCGTGCGTTTTACCGAATACTACCGTGGAGCGATACGATAGCTGTTGTACTCGATGAGTAACGGTACAACCAAAATATTGCAGCATCAGTAACGTACGGTACGATTACTCGAAGTGCCCAGATAATCAGTGAAACAATACTGCACCAGTACCTCGAGTCACACCGTTAGACTTTATGTTGACACTCTCATCATARCCTTCCAGAATAGATAATAGTTTCCGACCAAAACGATAAATCAGAAGCAAACTTGCTCTCATTCGAGAAACCTAGGGAATCGACAAGGAAAGAAAAAGTTGGTTTTCCGTTGATTCGGGTGTTACCGCACAGAGTGAGATAATATCACGTCAAAAGCAACAGCAACAAATTTAGAAAGGATTTCGATTCACCAAAGTGTGGATTAGATCCAAGGACTGACGCCGGAGTTTTTGTGAGAGAGCACTGGATTGGTTTCAGTTCATTTCGAAACCGCATCGCAGTGGATTGAGCCATTCGATCAAAGGAAAGAAACACAGAGCAAAACAACGCCAATTCGCAACATCGGGGGCACCATCTTCCGACAGCAACGAGATCGAGTGTATCCAACTGCTAGGTTTTATTTTCCAGGACAAGATTTCCAGGAAGCAATTTAGGACTGGTCAACAAGCACTCTATGGCCATCGATTCCTTTTGTTCTGAACAAAAAAGATACGAAGAACTTGCCGACGAATACGATATCCGCAAAAGTATCTTTGTAGGAATAAACACAATACTTATAAGTAGAGAAGAACGATAATGTCGTCTACTATTTTGTACAAATTTCGAGCGTCCTCGACCTTTGAGGCGTTGCCTCTGCCCGGCGCTGCTGCTAGACTCTTTGATGTCAAAAAGGCAATTGTCAAGGCAAATAAACTCGACACCGGAACCATGGAATTCGATCTGGCGGTTCGGAATGCGGATACCAACGAAGAGTACGGGGACGAAAGCATGCTCTTGCCGAGAGGCACAAGAATCATTGTACAGCGGCTTCCCGCAGGTCGGGGACAGGGCTTTCTGGCTCGCATGGCCCGCAACGAACACGGAGGGGGAATGGGCAACAGCTATCAGCAGCAGCAACACCCTAGCGGGTACTACACCATCGACAACCAAACCCGGGAAAACGAAGAAGACGAATTCGTGGAGAGCTCCAGTGGCGCGGAGAAGGAGCTGGCCGCCCTKCAAGCGGTCACGTCGATGCAAGCGGAGGGCCCTACCATGGTGGGAGGGCAAGCCGCCGCGATGGGAGCCGTCCGGGGAGGCCGCGGGGGACCACCGCGTCCTGCGGGTATGGGGGGACCGCCAACAAAACCCGGTTTCCACCAGAGCATTGCCGGCAGCAACGCAAGCAAACCAGGAGGCAGCAGTCACTTCCGACCCAACGCCGATCCTGAACTGCGGGAGCAGGAAAAGAAGCTCCAACCCAAGAAGCGCGCCACCGGAATTCCCCGAACCTTCCTGAATCTCTCGGCTCCTCCACAAACCGACGGCAACAAGGAGGGCGCGGACGGCGAACAGCAGGCGCCTCTCTTGCAGCCCAACAAGCAGGGCTTCAAAGAACTGGTCAGTCGTGGAGGAGGCCAGAGCGAAAGCACGGCTGGAACGAGAAGAGATTTAGACTACGTCTTGAAACTCACGTCAACGACCGTACCGGAGCACTTGCAATGCGCTATATGTAACTCAATCGTTAAAAATGCCATGTTATTACCCTGGGACTCCGAAGGGAGGACCGTCTGTGAATCTTGTATTCGTGATGCGTTGACGCAAAATGGTTTTCGTTGTCCCCTGACTGGCATGGAYGGAGTGAGCCCCGATGACCTTATCCCCAACGTTGGTTTGCGGAAGGCCGCAGACATGTTCCTCAAGGGCGTGATGGAAAAGGTGGACGAGATCGAGCAGATGCAGGTGGAGGAAGCCGAAAACAACACCGAGGAGACAACACCCCAGTCCAGCGAGAAGAACGTCCTGGATGGCGAGGGAGCCGAAAAGGGCGTGCTCGTCTCGAAACGCACGTCTCTCTCGAAGAGCAAGAAATCCGACGAGGATCCCTTCGGCGGAGACGACGACTTTGGCGGAGACGTCTTTGCCGTGGACACAAAACACGGCGAGGAGGGCGATCCAGCCAAGGCCAAGGGAGAGACCCCCGGTGCCGCGGCGGTGGAGTCTTCGGCCTCGAGCGGGGCCCGCGGAGACGAGACCGGCGCGGACGCGGGACCACCGAAGGAGGCCGCCGTCGGCGGGGAGCGACAACCCTCCTCCAAGCCCGACGCGAACCAACCGAGCGGGGAGGCGGGTGCCGGGGCCGCCCCRCAGGCTGGGAGTGCTCCACCGGCTAGTACGGGCGGAAAGCTGCCAAAGTCCCCCCCGGCTCCGGCACCCCAGCCGGCGTCCCACATGCGGTTCCACCGCCGGCGGGGGCCGCCCGTAGGGTACGCCATGGGCCCGGCAAACGGAGCGGTCGTCAGCGCCAGGGCCAACTACCCATCGAACAACAGCAACAACAACAACAACAATCCCAACCAACACCACGGCCAGGACTACGGCGGCGGCGGCGATCGSTTTTCGTCCCGCGGGGGCTCCTCCCGAAACGGCGGTTTCCACCAGGACCGGAACGCCGATGGGGGATCTTACGGGCGGGGCCGTGGCGGAAGGGGCCGGGGGGGCCACCGCTACTCCCAGGACCAGGAAGKCAGCCGCGGGACGAAGCGTTCGAGAGACCGAGACGGCGACGAGGGCGACGGGCAGCAGCAGCAGCAACAACAACAACAGCAGCAGCAGCGCCGGGGGAGGGACCACTACCGCGGCGATGGGAGGGAATCGCACGGCAGGGAAGAAGGCGGCGGCGGCGGCGGTGGGTACAACCGCGGGCGCCGCGGAGGACGGCCGCGGGGTGGCCAGCAGCAGCAACGAGGAAACTACCGCGGAGGTCAGGGAAGCTATGGTGGCGACAGCCGTGGTCGCTACTAGGCACGGTCTTCGATCCAACCCGGCAATCCGTGCCGGCTCGCTGTATCGCAAAACCAAAGAAAACAGAACGAAACAAAACACAACCAAAGAAAGCAAACTAAAACCAAAACAAATACAAATACAAATACAAATACAAATGCATATACAAAAAGACCCGAACCAGTACGGCATGGCCAAGGCTCGTAGCAGTAGTATCCTTCTCAACAAAAATGATAAGAATCGTATCCTCTTTGCTACTACTTTACGTGTCTCATCTTGAAAAAAGCCGAAGAGTAGAACTCCTAGGCGCTGTGCCTCGCACGGGAATGCAAAGAAATACATTCTCGCTGTGAAAACGGGGGGCAATAACCCGGACCAGGTATGCATAGCATCGATGCACTCATTCGCTCTCCAGCCATAGGTAGAATGATCAATGTCATGTCAATACTCATTTTTATTATGATACAATAAATTAAAAGTAGTACTTCGTACCTCTCATTATTCAATGCCATTACTAGTAGCTACCGGTMCTAAAAAAATGGGAACAAAGAGTCGTTCTTAGTTCTTACACTTACTTTGTGAAGTACGTACGGTACTCGTACCTAGTGTWTCGTATCTAGTATGCGTCAGCGACGACGGGCAGATTGTGTGACAGATTTCGATTCGTTCGGTTCTGGAAGGGTTGTACGGTACGTACCGTACGTACGTTCAGATACTCTAAATGTGGTAGTCTATTTCGTATGTTTCATGTGCCCGYTCCCGTATCGTTCCGAACGCAGTACGTACCGTATGCACCCCGAATGAAACAAGCGGAGATTCGTTCGGTAGTCTCGTACCACCGAAGACCGTGTTGGTAGCGCTGTGCATCTGAATCCACAGTCTGCCTGCCGTACCGTATCATCGACAGCCAAAAAAATCTTTGGCACACGAACCCAGATGGTGTCCGTCCCGTGTGACGGTGACGGCGATGTCTGTCACGTCTGTTCCCTTCTGTTTTTCGTTTTTCGGTGTTCTGTTTGGATCTTCGATTCTGTTCGTTCACGTCTAAAGGACATCCTCCTAACATTCCGAACGACATCGAAGCATCATCGAAAGGGAATGAAAACCTGTGCCTCTGCATCGCAAGTTGAGGATCCCTAACTACCGCAGCTATTCGAAACMGCATCCAAAGCCACTAATCCAATCCAATCCAAGGCAAAGGAAAACAAAACACAAACACAAACACCCAACACAACACAACACCAATCGCAAACAAGCATGGGGCTGATGGTGTCCCTGATGGCCAAGGCCGTCGCCACCGGCGCGGCGGCCGGATTTGCCTCCCACAAGCTGGTGGAAGGGCTCTCCCCCGGGCTGCCCCCCCCGGCGAGGGCAGCCCTCGCCCTCTTGTCCTCCCTGGCCGGAACGGCCGGCTACCTGCGGGCCTGGATCCAGGACTACTGGGTGGACCGAAGCTACCGCGGGGACAAGGACCTCACCGGCACGACCGCGGTGGTGACCGGCGGAACGGTGGGGGGCCTGGGCTTTGCCGCGGCGGAGCTCCTCTACGAGCTGGGCGCCACGGTGGTGGTGACGGTCCGGACCGCCGAAAAGGGAAGGGCCGCGGTGGAGGGGCTGCAGGGGAAGGCTTGCGACACCGAAACGGAARGCAGGGCCTYTTACGTCCTGTGCGATTTCCTGTCCGAGGACTCGGTGAGGGCCTGCGCTGCCGAGCTAAGGGCCAAGTGCGGAGGGGGGGGGATCGACTTTTTGGTCCTCAACGCCGGGATCAGCGGCGGCGGGACCGGAGGATCCCCMCAAGCCAAGCCAGAGGCCGAGCGCGACGCCGACGCCGCCAGGGTCTGGATGACCAACCACGTCGGCCCCTTTGTCTTTGCCAACGAGCTCATGCCGCTGCTGGTGCAAGCCGCGAGAAAGGACCCGGCTCGCCACTCCCCCCGCGCCGTCTGGGTCTCCTCGGGGGCGCACAAGAGGGCCTCCATCGACTGGGAGGACCCCTTCCACCCGTCCTTTGCGGCGTCGGGRATGAGGGTCTACGCCCAGTCCAAGCTCGCCAACATACTGCACGCGAGGGAGTACCAGAAGCGCGTCCGGGAGTGCCTCAACGAGGGAAGCAAGAAGGAAGGCGGCCCCGACGTCAGGTGCTTTGCCCTCACGCCGGGGGCCGTKTGGACGGGAATCCTGGGCGCAACCAACCGTCCCCTGCTCTACCCGCTCCTCTGGGCCACCATGCGGACGCCGAGGACCGGCGCCCAGGTGATCAAGATGGCCTGCCTCGACGAGGGCCTGGAGGGGGGGGAGTACCTCTCCAACTGCTACGCGAAGGAMACCGAGGGCAAGAACGGCTGCTCCAACGACGAGGCCCAGTGGAAGAAGCTCTGGGAGCTGACGGARGGCCAGGTCGCCGCGAAGGCCTACGCGGACCCCTCGTTTTTCGGCGCCCGCGAGAAGTCGGAGTGAGCGACGCGCAGTGCGTTGCGTTGCCGTGCGGTGCTGTGCGGTGCACGCGCCAGCGTACACGAAACGGGCTGGGACGCCGGGAACAACAGTAGGTAGTACGACTACGGTGACAGAACCAAGCGAGTGACACGACGACAAACGCACGGAAAAGAGGAAGGACCTTCCTTGGAAACGATGTATTGTTCTATTTCAAGCAGTAATTAGGATTTTTTAAAAGTTTTGAAATGCATACATACCAATTGGATTGCTGTAATTATGAATCGTTTCGGTGTTGCAGACGAACATATATAATGATACTATTGGTTGTTCTGTCGATAGTAGAACTTGCACTTAGGAATGCAGCGCGCGGAAACACCATAAACAAAAGCTTGATTTTACTTGCGTGTTCTCTAAGTCCCCAATCTTGTACTACGATTGGCGGGTCGAACAACAATTCCGGTAATGGAACTACCCTGCTAGGATGTTCTTGTTGTTCCTCTCGGCGGCGGGGAGGAGTGATAGTTGCACTCCTGGGTTCAATGTAGTCCATAATGCTGCTGCTCTTGATACGATGATAGTAAAACTAGTATTATTATCATGATAGTAAAAGTGTGATTGTGATTCAACTTGTACTAGCACTTGTTCTTGGAAGTGTTGTTCGATAGCACTACTTGGAAACCCCAATCACTGTGACATACTTCTACAATTATTTAGACCATGTGCTTTTTTAAATTTTAAATACCTACTTGTACTACTATTCGTAATACAAGAGCAGTTATAGTACCGTTAGAAATAGAAACGTGCTTACAAACCAACGCTACCTACCGCAAGGTTCAAGTGCCCTTCGAGAACTTCGACGTTCCGTAACTATCGAGACGYAGTTGGCAATTACGAGGTTCCTGCCTTACTTCGATGACACTATGCATTTTTCGCAGAAATATTAATATCGTGACAAAATGGAGAGAAGAAGTCTGGTGAAGTTTGTTCCAAAAAGCGCAGACGGATGAGACTCCATCCTTTCGTCGGAGCAAAGGATACGAGCATGTACTAGCGCATTACAGAACCGTACGGTCTGCAAACTTGATATGCCCGCGTATCATTTAAGTGCTTGCTTGCATAGATTCGTCATAAATGTTGGCGAGGTTTTCGAATCACATATATGTTTCTATCCGGCCGCTCTATTCGGCTTGGAMGGATAATTGCATACTTGAAGCGCGACTGGTTTCCAAAGAATTCTCTTCGACGCCTATCGTAATAAGCATAAATYACCCAAATTCACACCTTCTATTGCTCTCGTACTATCGATAGGATTATATCTAACATATATGACATGGTGACGTTAGGAATCAATATATAGAGATATTCTTTTGAAATGCAAACCAAGACGTAACTGGAAACCAAAAACACACACAAACAAACACGCGATCGCCACCTGGGAAAGAGATACACAGAGAGCGCGAGAATAAACCTCGCTTCCTCCTCTACTGTGCTGCTCTCACATTTTCGTTCGCACACAGAAATGTGATGCATACATACATTCATGCATAACTAGTTGACCAATCGACTAACCAATCAACTTATCCAAACACAACAACAAAAGCACCGTACACGAAGACACCATGAAAGCAGGACTCTCGCTCGCCATCGTGGTTTTCTTGCTCCTTTCGCCGGATGCCCTGGCGAGAAGGAACAAGCGCCCGAACAAGCGCCCGAACAAGCGTCCCAACAAGCGTCCAAACAAGCGTCCAAACAAGCGTCCAAACAAGCGTCCCAACAAGCGTCCGAACAAGCGCCCAAACAAGCGCCCGAACAAGAACCCGAAGCCGACGCCGCCGCCGCACAAGGACAAGAGCGGTGGCAAGGACACCAAGAAATCGAAGCCGACGACGCCGCCCACCTTGGCTCCGACTCCGCCACCAACCCCGCTCCCCACCCGGCCGCCAACCTATCCTCCCACTCCGCTCCCCACCCGGCCTCCCACTCCGCCGCCAACCCCGCGGCCAACCCGGCCTCCCACCGGGCCTCCCACCCCGCGGCCAACTCCGCGGCCAACCCCGCTTCCATCGTTCCCGACGCAGACCAAGCCTCCCACGATGCCCCCTAGAACGAGTCCTCCGGTAGAGCCCCCCACCAAGAGGCCAAAGAAAACAAAGCCACCAAAGACCCCCAAACCAACAAAGCAACCAAAGACCCGCAGGCCCACAAGGCGACCAAAGAACCCCAAACCAACGAAGCCTCCCACTCCGCCGCCAACCCCGCGGCCAACCGTGCCACCCACCCCGCCGCCAACCCCGCGCCTGACCATTCCTCCCACCTTTCCTCCCACTCCGCCGCCAACCCCGCTCCCATCGTTCCCGACGCAGACCAAGCCTCCCACGATGCCCCCTAGAACGA